>JAACNH010001243.1:43310-89663 GCA_019447015.1 Hymenochirus boettgeri
AATAATGATCCCTACTGTAAATTTATAAGGATATTAGAAGTCACTGAGGAGTTCTGTGTCCATATTAAAGGTACAAGGCACAGACGAGTTATACAGGGAAACTCTGGGTACAACTCATGTATTATAAGGATAATGTATCCCCTACTGTAAATTATAAGGATATTAGAAGTCACTGAGGAGTTCTGTGTCTTAAAGGTACAAGGACACAGGCTGAGTTATACAGGGAACTCTGGGTACCACTCATGATTATAAGGGATAATGTATCCCTACTGTAAATTATAAGGATATTGAAGTCACTGAGGAGTTCTGGTGTCAATAAAGGTACAAGGACACAGACTGAGTTATACAGGGAACTCTGGGTACCACTCATGTATATAAGGGATAATGTATCCCCTACTGTAAATTATAAGGATATTAGAAGTCACTGAGGAGTTCTGTGTCACATATAAAGGTACAAGGACAAGACTGGTATTACAGGGAACTCTGGGTACACCCATGTATTATAAGGGAAATGTATCCCCTACTGTAAATTATAAGGATATTAGAAGTCACTGAGGGTTCTGTGTCATATAAAGGTACAAGGACACAGACTGAGTATACAGGGAACTCTGGGTACCACTCATGTATTATAAGGGATAATGTATCCCTACTGTAAATTATAAGGATATTAGAAGTCACTGAGAGGTTCTGTCATATAAAGGTAAAGGACACAGACTGAGTATACAGGGAACTTGGTACCACTCCATGTATTATAAGGGTAATGTATCCCCTACTGTAAATATAAGTATTAGAAGTCACTGAGGAGTTCTGTGTCATATAGGTACAAGGACACAGCTGAGTTATACAGGGAACTCTGGGTACCACCCTGTATTTAGGGATAATGTATCCCTACTGTAAATAAGGTATTGAAGTCACTGGGAGTTCTGTGTCTATATAAGGTACAAGGACACAGCTGAGTTATACAGGGAACTCTGGGTACCACTCATGTATATAAGGGATAATGTATCCCCTGTAATTATAAGGATATGAGAGTCACTGAGGAGTTCTGTGTCCTATATAGGTACAAGGACACAGACTGAGTTAACAGGGAACTCTGGGTACCACTCATGTATTATAAGGGATAATGTATCCCCTACTGTAAATTATAAGGATATTAGAAGTCACTGAGGAGTTCTGTGTCCATATAAGGTACAAGGACACAGACTGAGTTATACAGGGAACTCTGGGTACCACTCATGTATTATAAGGGATAATGTATCCCCTACTGTAAATATAAGGATATTAGAAGTCACTGAGGAGTTCTGTGTCCATATAAAGGTACAAGGACACAGACTGAGTATACAGGGAACTCTGGGTACCACTCATGTATTTAAGGAGTAATGTATCCCCTACTGTAAATTATAAGGATATTAGAAGTCACTGAGGAGTTCTGTGTCATATAAAGGTACAAGGACACAAGACTGAGTTATACAGGGAACTCTGGGTACCACTCATGTATTATAAGGATAATGTATCCCCTACTGTAAATTATAAGGATATTAGAAGTCACTGAGGAGTCTGTCATATAAAGGTACAAGGACACAGGGACTGAGTTAGACAGTGAAGTATCTGTTAATACAATTCATTGCTGTGGATATATAACCATGTGCATTAGTCCAGTTGTTTGCCAGTGATGTTAATATGCCACTGGATTTCTGTTTTACTCTAATGCAGCCTAAGGATCATTTCAGACTCTAAAAAAAGAAGAGGAAAGTCCGTCTCTCTCCGCACAATATGAAGTCCAATGGAAAAGTAGAGAAAATCCCAGTGACCTTGGGCAGCACACCCATAGAGTTACAGCTGCAGGATAGGTACGTCTATTCCACCCAATAACAGATATGGCCCATGTTAAAGCCACACCCCCTTACCCATCTCGATAAATGAAATAGAACTATTCCCATGTATTGTATGACTCAGTATTGACTAGGGGCTGGGCAGGAAATCACATGTGTCTATTCTCCCCTGTATCCACTTCCCACCAATCACCACCCAATGCGATGTCCTCAATTGATACATTGTAACTAAGCGCCGCACATGAACTTCAATGTCATTGTCACCTCTGATTCAGACTGCATTGCAACTGAGATTTGTTAAATCACGAATTGAAGAAATAAAGTCTCCGAACCTTCTGTTCTAGGCGACAAGGAAAGAACTCTGTCAATTGGGCTCCAGACCTTGAGAGCTTTAAGGTAATACATTTCTATTAATCTTCCGCATACATAGTATAGTTTTGAAACCAGCCAGGTAAACAGGTAAGCTACACAAATGTTAAACACTGATTGGATGAAATACACCCAATCATTTTTACCACTATCAAATAGATTCAATAAAGTTCTTATCGTTAAAAATGGTGGCAACTGTGCCCCAACCAATCAGATGTTAGCTTTCAAATGTTAATAAAATCTGATTGGTTGGGGCAAAATTAGCACCATTTTAAACCATAAGAACTTTATTGAATCTCCCGTTTCGTTTGATTGGTCGCTTCTAATTCCCAGAGCAAATCTAAACTGTTTTGTCCACACCCCTTTCCTATTCTATTAACAAATAAGAAATATTTAGATGCAGGTGTAGAATACAGGTATTTACTGCCCTTTAAAACCTCATTCACTCTATTTCTTTACTGTAGTGCGTTATAGACCTAGAAAAGAATCACCTGGAAGTGGGCCGAGCAGACAAGGAGATTGTCCCATTCATTGCAAACAGAAACACAGCTAAAGAGGATCAGTAAGTAAGTGTAGATGAATGGCCTTGATACTTACTTTGCCTTGAATCTCAGATCTCATTTTTAAGGGGAAGTACAGGAATTACATCAGAGAAATCCAAGTCAGTCTAGTAGGTAATGGGCTTCTTAAAAATACCAGGAAGCCAAAATTTATTAAAAGCATTTTAATGTGATTAAAAGACAACTAAAACTTCAATTACAAACTTTACAAATCATTTATAAGGTTGGACATAACCAACCCCCTAACCCTGAAACTAAAGCCCTTAAAATATATAAAAAGGAGCTGCCTTACTGCAGCACAAATGGAAAACCCAGACACCCCCCTTGAAGAAGAGATTAGGCAACAAGAGTTGAAACAATCCATCGCCGAACATTAGAATAAACATTGAATTACTGCCTGTCGCTCACACAACACCCAATCTCTGTTTCAGTTCCTCGGAGGCGTAACTATGGAGTCGATCACCTACACTAACCAAATGGCTACTTACCCTTTGTCTACATTCAGAGGAGAGAAACCCGCAGTGCAAACATGTGTGTATCCTGGTGTCATGATTCTTTGTGTTCTTTTCCCCTCGGAGACAATAACATTTTTAACTGGTTACGTTTACTTGATTACTGTCATCTCTCTCCCTGGCTCTCTATCACTTGTATCATCTAATATGTCTCTCTATTCAATGTATTATTATAAATTGGGTATACTATAACTTGTCTATAGATATGTATAATATATAACGGGATCATATATAAATGGTAATATACTAAATGTGATCATATCTAAATATCAAATATATCCATGTATCATATCTCAATGGAATCTATATAAATGATCATATAAATGTTATATATAAATGATATATATAAACTGTCTATTATACCTCTAAATATCTATCAAAGGTATCTCTATAACAGGGAGATCTAGCTCCCTGTCTCCTCCTCTACATAGTATCTCTATCCATGTCTCCTCCTCTCCCTGTATTCTCTCTCACTGTACATATATATCACTATCCATATATCTCCCTGTATATATTCCCGTATGATCTCTCTCCATGTCTCGCTTCCTGTAGATCTATCTAATATGTATCTATATTATGTATATATATCCTGATATCTATATACTGTTATACTAAATATAAACTATATCTCCCGTATCTCTCTCCCTGATATTCTACATTTGTCGATATATAATGTATATATATAAATATTTGTTTTGGTTGTGTATATCTTATCACCTGTATCTATATAAATGTATATATATCAATGTCATATATTCAATATAAATATCTATCCAATGTATTATATATAATTATCTCTATACATGTTTACATATCTCCAGGTCTATATTATCACTTTGTATCTCTTCGCTCTGTCTATATTACATGTATCTTTTACATTGTCTCTCTCTCCCTCTCACATTATATCTCCATGTATATCTATCACTGTTTAATATATACCTTGTCTACTATCTCTTGTCTCTCTATCCTGTATCTCTCTCTCTGTCTCCCTTCTCCCTGTCTCTCTCTCCCTGTATCTCTCTCTTGTATCCTCTCCCTGGATCTCTCTCCCTTGTCTATCTTCTCTCGTACTCTCTCTCCCTGTCTCTCTCTCCCCTGTCTCTCTCTCTCCCTGTATCTCTCTGCCCTGTATCTCTCTCCCTGTATATATCTCCCGGTCTCCCTCTCCCTGTATCTCTCCCCTTTTGTCTCTGTCCTCTCCCTCTCCATATCTCTCCCTGTCTTCTCTATCCCTGTATCTCTCTCCCCTGTATCTCTCTCCCTGTCTTCTCTCTGGCAATTGCTCTCCCTATCCCTTGTATCTCTCACTGTCCTCCTAAGCGAAGAAAGAGAGATGAAATGCGAGAGAGAGAAAGAGGGAGACGCGAGAAAGGTAGGAGAGAGAAGGGAGAGAGGAAAAGGTGGAGGTACAGGGAGAAATGGAGAGAGAAATGGGGCGATGCAGAAATGGAGACAGAGAGAGAACGGGAGAGAGAGAAAGGGAGCGAGAGCCAGGGGGAGTAGAGCGGAAAGGGGTGAGAGAGGAAAGGGAGAGGATAAAGAGGGAGCGGAGAAAAGGGAGAGAAGAGAAAAGGAGAATAGAAGCTGACAAGGGGGAGGGGGGGAGAGCGAAGAAAGGGAGAGAGAGAAAGGGAGGAGAGAGAGCAAAAGGGATAGAGAGTAGGAGAGAAAGTAGAACGGGAGCAAAGGTGAGAAAAGGGAGAGGGAAGGGAGAGAGATAAAGAGAAAGAGATGAAAACTGGAGAGAGAGAAACGGTCGATATATAGGCAATTGGAGATAGTGATAAATGTATATATATAAATGTATAAATTAATGTATCTATAAAACTGGTTATCTCTAAATGTAAATTATATACATGTATAACTCTCAAATGTATAGCTATACCTGTATATATAAAAATGTATATAGATAAATGTATAGATATCCACTGTGAGTCATAGGACATTGGTAGAGAGAAGATAATATCTTTTATCCGGGAGGGGAGATAGGGAAAAGTGTAGAATCGTAGTGTATATAAGAGATAATCAATGGATGAGTAGTAGAATCTATGGGAGAAGTGATAAATATCTATAGACAATGGAGATATATAATAAAGATAAATGTAATATCTAGAAGAGCGAAAGTGCGAGAGAGAGAAAGGAGGAGAAAGGAACAGGGGGGGGCGAGAGAGAAGGAAAGAATAAGGGATCTATATAAATATATAAAGGTCACGACTATATAGATATAAATATATAATATATAATTTTTAAATCATAGAATTCGTTTTTTTGTATCTATAAAAAGCGTATGAAAATATAACTGCGATATATATATAATATATATATAACGGTTATATAATATAAAAATCTCAAGAATATTAGAAATAGATGTATGATAGATAGAATTATATATAAATGTATATATATATAATAACTAGAAATGTTCTCTATCATCCACATATATGTATATCTATCATCTATTCACTGCGCTCCTTATAGCAATATCAAATGTATCATTCTACCCTCCCTGTCCTCTAAACTACAATATGTTATATCTATAATCTATCTCCCTCTCTCATCTCTCACATACTATCACTGTATATATTAACTGTCTATCTCCCCCTCTCTGTCTCTCATCCCTCTTCCGTATCTCTCTCCCCCGTAGTTCTTACTCCCTGGTCTCTGATTCAACACAGTCTCTCTCTCTTGCCCTTATTTTAATATGTTGTTTTTTGAAGAAAAAGACTTGAGATCTTCCCATGTCCATATCCTCTGGCGCTCTGCTTTGAACCTATCCAGTTAACAGCTTTTGATTTCTATGGGGTAAAAGAAAGATAATTGGAGCTTTGATGCACCAGATAAGAGTAATTTAGCAATGGTCGCTGTGAAGTTCCCATCTAGCAGAAAGCCCAGCACCAGTGATGGGCTTAATTGGCTCAAACCTTTTTATCTCCACCTGTGCAAAATGGGCCTTTTAATGGCAACAGTTAGTTCTTAGCAATAAAGCCTCGCACGTATTCATTTACAAGGAGTCCAAATATATATAAATGAAAAGACAGAATTATATTGTAAAATCAATTCATAATTTAAGCAAATCTTCTTACGTGGTTCTACGATTGAACTTTTAAGATTACATTTGTTAAAAACAAGATATTTATTTAAAGTGGACTAAAAGCATTTAATGAACTTTTTGGTTTTTGTCACAGGACTAACAATAGGTGTCACTAATGTTTGCTTAATCCTTATCCCGGGGGACTTTATACCAATTCTCCTGCCATAAAGAAATACGTATATATAATTGCTGAATATAAGTCGATCCGAAGTAGTAAGTCGACCCCGGGGTGGTACATAGTTTACCTAAACAAGTAGAAAAGTGATTGACTCGAGTAAAGTCGATGGGGTTAGAAAAATGACCAACTTGGCACTTCAGGTGTTTGTAAACTACAAACTCCCGGCATGCTTTAGACTGCTGGGGTAGTGTTTGTAAGTTTACAAAACATCTGAAGTGGGAACGGCAAAACCCCCTAACCCAAACTTCCCCTCCCTCCCTGCCAGTAAAAAAAAGTAATAATAACTTGAAACGGAACGGAACTTAAAGACTGCTTACCGGCAATTGCAATTAAACTGTATAAGTAAGAAGAATCCGGCGCCGCATCTCCCGATCGTTCGCATCAACTGCGTCACTACACGGCGCCAGGTGTATGGTACGTAAGAAGGCGTCCAAGTAAGTGACGTCAGTGGAATGCGACGATCGGCAGATGCGGCAGCCGGGATTCTTCTAAACAAGTTAGTGACTGACCCGAGTATAAGTCGAGGTCAGTTTTAGGCTTGTTTGTATAGCCTGAAAACCTTCGACTTATAATCGAGTATATACAGTAAAAGATATTGCTCTAGAGTGCGTGAATGCTGATGGGGTTTATCCAATGCCCCACCAGGATCCCGAAACAGTAATCCTACTGCTGGGAAATATACCACCTCAGCGTAACCACAAGCATCAACATGGAAAATGTCTCTCCCCCCTAAAGTGTCCATAGGCGAGGAACAGAGAAAAGCAGAGACAGAATAAAAGAGAATTAATATCAATTTGGTTTGCATAGCAGTTATAGAATCACCCAATGTTGTTAGAAAAGTATGAGAGAGTTCTTTATTGAAGGCCCTGTAAGGCTAAAGGAAGCCCCGTTTTACAGAGCATATTCGACAGGAGGTCAATCTAGTATAACAGGTTTTCATACTATCCTAGTTTCACGAGTCAAAGGCCATTAATATAAAAAACCACAGGCCCACTGTCATTTAGGGCCCGTGACGCCTTAAAACTGTATCATCGGCTGTATTTCGTTATTATGCTCGGCAAACCTTAAATGTATATAGGAGAGCAGTTATCTTGATATTGGGATGAAAAGATTATCTGGAAAAACAAAACTATCCCAAAAAGATAAATTAAGGAGGGTTTTACAGTACAGAAGATTCCATGGACATTCCGCCTCCTGCCTATAGCTCAGCGAGAATCAGACAGCTTCAATGTGTGTTCACCGAGAATTTTCACAATCAATCTGTTTTAGGGGGAACTCTGGTGCTTTAAATAGCCCCCAAGTTACATGGAATACAAAGAATTTACCGAAACACTGGAAAGACCTGATGGCACGTCATCGTTTTTGTAAATGTGTCTTTGTCCAAAAGCCAAGGTGAAACCCAGAGGGAGGAAGGGGGGGGTTAGAGGGCGAGACAGCGGGAGAGAGGCGGGGGTGCGGGAACGAAAAGGCCACGGGATGGCAGAGAAAGACGGAGGGAGGAGGAGCGGAGCCGGGCGCGAGGGGACATGGAGGTCGAACAAGAGACGGGGAAAAACAAACGAGTGCAATTCATGTGGCAGAGCCCCAACACTAATAGTTTTTGATGGTAGGGCAGGACAGACGCCAGTTAAGAAAGAGGGTTGTTGCGCAAGGGGGCCTGGGGACACAAAAGTACAGATATAGCAGGTCATTGGTTGCAGGATCAGATGTGTGGCGGGAATTTTATACAATAGGGGTGACATAGATAATTGGAGCATCCGGATTTTCAATACAAAGGTTATTTCTATAGATTTTTCCATCCTATGTGGGTTACGACATAATGGAAGCCTTAAGCTCTTAATATGCTTGGTGGCCCCTTTCTTGTATTCAGTTCTAAAGAAGAATAAAAAGACCTGAACCATATAATACAAGTTCTCCTGTAAGAAACTGGGCCCCTAGTGTTTTATGGGTCCTAGATAGGAGGACTAAACCTTTCGGATAATCCAGCACTGTTTTGTGTGTGAGAACATTGTCTGATACACGAGAAACAAACTAGAACATTCGTGAAATTATCTTCGGGGACAGAACCTGGCCAAAGTCTAGGACACCAAATTACTTAATATTGCAATCTGGTTCTTTATTCTTTGAGGTTTGTTTTAGAGCTCAAAAGATTCAGGTCCAGGGGGCACCAGATTTCCACAAGGGGAGGAGAGCACAAGGATAACAGGAACATCATCGGTAAGAGAGAAATATTACATGATGAGGATGGAGAATTACTAATCAGCAATAATCATTACACTGGAAGGGAGGTTGGTTAAAGGGCAAGATGAAGATTAAGACACATTCCCCCAACTGTACAGTAAAACGCAATAACTAATCATTTAAGGGGAGATACAAAACCAGACATGGTCAGTATCGTGTTGGGTTTTATGAAAAAAGTCCCTGTTTGTATCTACTATGGGCCAGTGCACAACTTAATGCCCAGAAGTATATCCATAACTGTGTGACCATTACATGGTATAACCATAACTGTGTGACCATTACATGGTATAACCATAACTGTGTGACCATTACATGGTATTTCCATAACTGTGTGACCATTACATGGTATTTCCAGAGTGGGGAAACCGTCTCCTTATTTGGTTTGTTAGGTTGCACATCACTGAATCTCGGCGAGACGTCTGTGTATTTCTTCCTCCTCAGGTTAAAGGGACCAGACATTAAATATGAATAAACCATAGGTGTAAAGTGTCTGTCTGTGGATGCAAGCTGCTTAGCAGATGTCTACCTAGCACTGAGTTCTGGCAACAACAGCCCAATTGGAGGTATATAAGGCTGATGGCGTGGACCAAGGCAGAAAGGAAGCCGGGACCCCAACAATGGGGCAGGTAAGAAAACTTCAATAGAATAAGGTTTATACACACAGTGTGTTTCTGTACCTTTAAATATTTCTATATTACCATTTATATGTATAGGTGGAAGCTGCCACAATGCTTCCCTTAGAAAGGTCAGAGAGCACTGTATAATAAGGGACATAGGCTGAGTTATACAGGGAACTCTGGGTACCACCCATGTATTATAAGGGATAATGTATCCCCTACTGTAAATTATAAGGATATTAGACGTCACTGAGGAGTTCTGTGTCTATATAAAGGTACAAGGACACAGACTGAGTTATACAGGGAACTCTGGGTACCACTCATGTATTAAAGTACTAATATTGACAACGTTGGTTTCTTTATTTCTTGAGTTTGTCTTTAGAGCTCAAAAGATTCAGGTCCTCGGGGCACCAAGATCTTCCACAAGGAGAGAGAAAGGATAAAGGAAACCCTCGTGTAGAGAGAATATTACATGAAATGAAGGATGGAGAATTACCTACTAGCAAATATCATACACTGGAAGGGAGGTTAAAGGGCAAGATAAGACACATTCCAACTGTACAGTTAACGCATAACTAATAATTTAAGGGGATAACAATAACCAGACATTGGTCAGTATTCGGGTTGGGTTTTAGAAATAAGTCCCCTGTTGTATTACTATGGGCAGTGCAACTAATGCCAGAAAACACTAATCATTGTGGATAAATAAGACTTCCCAGGGGCCACAGTGAAAGGGCCCTTTAACAGAATATATAGTTGTGAGTAGGACTAGGCACAACAATATGGTATTCAAACAATACTCATTTATTTAGTGCTGAAAACAACAAATGCCAATACACACCAACTTCGGGGGTTCCAACCCCTTCCTCAGGTGTAACTAGTGACTAAGAGCGCAAGGTTATATAGGAAGTGACATCATAAGCACAATTAATTAACTCCGCCTCCTTCTGAGCTCAAGAGTCCAAAGGAATCTGTGCAGTGCATTAAAGGGCCCTATTTATAAAAACGTTATCGTTATCGTAAAAACGATTATCGTAAAATAACGGACCGGGGTTACCGAGACCGACCGATTATTGTACCGATAACGGTCGTTATTTACCGAAAACGGGCGTTATTTACGATAACGACCGTTTATCGGTAAAATACGACGTTATCGGTAAATAGACCGCGGTAAATAACGACCGTTATTTACGATGGCGACCGGTATTTAACGATACGGTTAAAACGGTCTTATCGGTAATAACGGGTCGTTAGCGGTTAGTAAAAACACGGTCGTTATTTTACGATAACGATCGGTTATTTAACGATGATTACGAACGATTTCTTTATAAATAGGGCCCAAAAGTGACTAATGCCCAGGAAACACTAATCATTGTGGATAAATAAGACTTCCCAGGGGCACAGCTGAAAGGGCCCTTTAACAGAATATACAGTTGGTACAAGTAAATGACACGTTATTTATCTGATAACAGTATTTACTGGTCGTATTGTCCAGATTAGCCCTGGCCATGTTGGGAAGAAACTTTTGAAGATTTTCTAGTTCAACAAAAGGATGATAGGTGTCATACTGGGGATTCTGGGATTTGTAGTGAAACAACCTGACTTGGCTGTTAAGCTTCTTTATTTTGCCATTAGAGGGAACTTACAGATGGGCCATTCCTTTGTAAAGACACACAGCCTCATTAAAGGAGGCGCTGGGCTCTTTTCCAAAGATTAAGTCGTGGTAAATGATTCTGGTAACGATTCATCTTAGCGCGGCTGCACGGGTTTTCGCAAAAACACCCCCCGCCACCGACGGTCGCAATTAAATATCAGGTTTCGCTACTTTTGTGGCGAGATTTTAACGCCGGGATTAACCACAGCCACAAAGCGATATTGAATGGCGTACAGGAGATTTACCCAGAGCGATAGCGATATATGGACGATAGTTCTCCTTTAAAGACTTCCATTTTCTTGAACTTTATTACGAGGATTCATTTTCGTTTTTGTTTTTTTTACCTGTGAATCTGTCGATCTCTCATTTCTTGTTATTATTTCATGAGGACACACAGAGCTTTAAATTAAGACTATTTCCTCATGGTCACACATTGATTTCCCTTACTGGAAGGTTCCTTACGTCCCAGCAAAGAGCGAGGGGAAACCATGCCGAGCACAGTCAGTCTTTATTCATCCCTGATGTCTAAAGGCCACGTTACGTTCTGAGTTCCATCCGTTTTAATTAGACCGCGTCAACTGAACACAAAAAAAACAACTTGTCCTAAATAGGCAGAGACAAACTACAGCAGGATCTTTATCTCGATCCTAGAAACCGCGTGAAACACGTCTGAAGGAACCGGCACATAGACACTAATTAGAGACACGGTGCAAATGTCAGATAGATGGATTAAGATCATATGGGCCCCCTATTGTATGACTGTTTTTTGTTACTGCTTCTGAAGCTGGGCCCTAGAAGTTTCCTGGGCCTAGGCAGGGTGCCTGTGGATAATCCTGCTCTAGAAAATGTCATTGAAAAGTTTACACATACTGCAGATGGTTAATTTCAAACTTCGTCTCTTTTAAAATAAAAAAAAATTAGAAGGTCCTTAGAAATGACGGCACTAAATCCCCGTGCTGCAAAATATCTAGATATGTCTCTCTTAAAGTAGAAGTTTAACTGGAGAAAAATAAGTTAATAAAAATAATTAATATACAATTAATTAAAAAAAATGGACACTCCTGCATCAAATGGGCGGAACTAAGGGGCACTCCCTGCAGTGGGCGGGGAGAAAAATCAAAGTCTAAAAGGAGAGGGATAAAGTCAAAGTATCTGTTAGTGATAACCAAAATTCCAGGTTAGTGAGAAAAGGAACCCGGGCCCCCAAACTACAGAAAAAAAAACCACACAACCGAGACCTGACAAACTAATGTGAATTAACTGTTCCGCTGGTTCCCAGATAAAAAGAGCTGACTATTCCTTTAAATACAGAAAATTTGTAGATTCACTGGTTTAGAAATTAATTAAATCTTATTTGTCGTTGCTTCTATCTGGGAGAAACAACGTTCTGTTACACGAACATTAATCATTGTAAAATTATAGGAACGAAACCAATAAAAACTCTTTTAGATTCACGTTTTCCTAGTAATCCCCAAAAAACAATATCAAGACAGCGGGACAGTAAAGACTGTGTGCGAAAGTAACGAGCCAATTCGCAGAAGATGGTCTCTTATTCCCGTCCCCATGAACACTGTACCACTAAACTACAGCTGCCGTGGTGAAAAGGACTGGGGATGTAAGAACAGAAAAATCGATGTACACGCAGCAGAAACATAACGAAAACAATTAATGGCGAGTAAAATGTCAATGTTAGAAAAAATAAACAGATTCTAATTTCTCTGGATTATCACCAGAGATATAAATGTTTATTCCAATGGTTTTACGTGTTTAAACGTAACATCACACCTGTTTTCTCCTAACAAAAAGTAACAGATTAAGCTAAACCAGATGCTATATAGGTGAATAGACTACTATTTTGTAAGGATTATATCCCCTACTGTAAATTATAAGGATATTAGAATTCACTGAGGAGTTCTGGATTAATATAAAGTTACAAGGACGAAGACTGAGTTATATACAGGGAACTCTGGTACCACTCATGTATATAGGGATAATGATCCCTACTGTAATTATAGGATGAAGAAGTCACGAGAGAGTTATGTGTCTAATAAAGGTACAAGGACACAGACTGAGTTATACAGGGAACTGGGTACCACTCATGTATTATAAGGATAATGTATCCCCTACTGTAAATTAAAGGATATTAGAAGTCACTGCGGAGTTCTGTGTCTATATAAATGGTACAAGGACACAGACTGAGTAGTATACGGGAACTTGTGGTACCACTCATGTATTAAAGGATAATGTATCCCTTACTGTAACATTAAGGAATTGAAGTCACTGTGGAGTTCTGTGTCTATATAAATGTACAGGACACAGCTGAGAGTTTATCCAGGAACTCTGGGTACCACTCATGTATTATAAGGGATAATGTATCCCCTACTGTAAATTATAAGGATATTAGAAGTCACTGAGGAGTTCTGTGTCCATATAAAGGTACAAGGACACAGACTGAGTTATACAGGGAACTCTGGGTACCACACTCTTGATTACAAGGGATAATGTATCGCCTACTGAAATTATAAGTGATATTAAAAGTCACTGGGGTTCTGTGTCATATAAGGTACAAGGACACAGACTGAGCTATACAGGAAACTCTGGGTACCACTCATGTATTATAAGGGATAATGTATCCCCTAACTGTAAATTATAAGAATATTAGAAGTCACTGAGGAGTTCTGTGTCTTATAAAGGTACAAGGACACAGACTGAGTTATACAGGGAACTCTGGGTACCACCCATGTATTATAAGGGATATGTATCCCCTACTGTAAATTATAAGTATATTAGAAGTCATGAGGATTCTGTCTTATAAAGTGTCAATGACACAGACTGAGTATACAGGGAACTCTGGGGTACCACTCATGTAATTATAAGGGATAAATAATTATCCCCTACTGTAAATTATAAGGATATAGAAGTCACCTAGGAGTTCTGGATAGTTATCGTAATATGAATTAGAGACTAGTCTTCATAAGACAGACACAGACTGAGTTATACAAGGGAACTCTGGGTACCACTCATGATTATAAGGGATAATGTATCCCCTACTGTAAATTATAAGGATATTAGAAGTCACTGAAGGAGTTCGTGTTCTCTAAAGGTACAAGACACAGACTGAGTTATACAGGGAATCGCTGGGACCACTCATGTATTATAAGGGAGTAATATATCCCCTACTGTAATATAAGGATATTAGAGTCACTAGAGTTCTAAAGGGATAATGTATCCCTTACTGTAATATTACGAAAGTTAGAAGTCACTGAGAGTTCTGTCTATATAAAGGTACAAGGACACAGACTGAGTTATACAGGAACTCTGGGTACCACTCATGTATTTAAGGGATAATGTATCCCCTACTGTAAATTATAAGAATTAGAAGTCACTGAGGAGTTCTGTGTCCTATATAAGGTACAAGGACACAGACTGAGTTATAAGGGAACTCGGGTACCACTATGTATTATAAGGGATAATGTATCCCCTACTGTAAATTATAAGGATATTAGAAGTCACTGAGGAGTTCTGTTCCAATAAAGGTACAAGGACACAGACTGAGTTATACAGGGAACTCTGGGTACCACTCATGTATTTAAGGGATAATGTATCCCCTACTTAAATTATAAGGATATTAGAAGTCACTGAGGAGTTCGTGTCCATATATAAGGTACAAGGACACAGACTGAGTTATTACAGGGAAATCTGGGTACCACTCATGTATTATAAGGGATAATGTATCCCCTACTGTAAATTATAAGGATATTAGAAGTCACTGAGGAGTTTTGTGTCTATATAAAGTACAAGGACACAGACTGAGTTATACAGGGAACTCTGGGTAACCCACTGTATTATAAGGGATAATGTATCCCTACTGTAAATTATAAGGATATTAGAGAGTCACTGAGAGTTCTGTGTCTATTTAAAAAGGTAAAAGGCACAGACTGAGTTATACAGGAACTCTGGGTACACCTCATGTATTAATAAGGGATAATGTACCCCTACTGTAAATTATAAGGATATTAGAAGACACTGAGGAAGTTCTGTGTCATAATAAGGTACAAGGACACAGACTGAGTTATACAGGGAACTCTGGGTACCACTCATTATTATAAGGGATAATGTATCCCCTATTGTAAATTATAAGGATATTAGAAGTCACTGAGGAGTTCTGTGCCCATATAAAGGTACAAGGACACAGACTGAGTTATACAGGGAACTCTGGGTACCACTCATGTATTATACAGGGATAATTTCTCCCCTACTGTAAATATAAGAATTAGAAGTCATGAGGAGTTCTGTGTCTATATAAAGGTACAAGGACACAGACTGAGTTATACAGGGAACTCTGGGTAACCACTCATGTATTATAGGGATAAGTATCCCCTACTGTAAATTATAGGAATTAGAAGTCACTGAGGAGTTCTGTGTCCATATAAAGGTACAAGGACACAGACTGAGTTATACAGGAACTCTGGGTACCACCCATGTATTATAAGGGATAATGTATCCCACTGTAAATTATAAGGATATAAGTAGTCACTGAGGAGGTTCTGTGTTCTATAAAGGACAAGGACACAGACTGAGTTATACAGGGAACTCTGGGTACCACCATGTATTATAAGGGATATGTATCCCTACTGTACATTAAGGATATTAGAAGTCACTGAGGAGTTCTGTGTCTATAAAAGGTACAGGACACAGACTGAGTTATACAGGGAACTCTGGGTACCACTCATGTATTATAAGGGATAATGTATCCCTATTGTAAATTATAAGGATATTAGAAGTCACTGAGGAGTCTGTGCCATATAAAGGTACAAGGACACAGACTGAGTTATACAGGAACTCTGGTACCACTCATGTATTATAAGGGATAATGTATCCCCTACTGTAAATATAAGGATATTAGAAGTCTGACGGAGTTCTGGTCTATATAAAGGACAGGACACAGACTGAGTTATACAGGGAACTCTGGGTACCACTCATGTATTATAAGGGATAATGTATCCCCTACTGTAAATATAAGGATATTAGAAGTCACTGAGGAGTTCTGTGTCCATATAAAGTACAAGGACACAGACTGAGTTATACAGGGACTCGGGGTACCACTCAATATTATAAGGGATAATGTATCCCCTACTGTAATTATAGGATATTAGAAGTCACTGGGAGTTCTGTTTCTATAAAGGTACAAGGACACAGGACTGAGTATACAGGGAACTCTGGTACCACTCATGAGTATAAGGGATATGTATCCCCTACTGTAAATTATAGGATATTGAAGTCACTGAGGAGTTCTGTGTCTATATAAAGGTACAAGGACACAAGACTGAAGTTTACAGGGAACTCTGGGTAACCACTCATGTATTATAAGGGATAATGTATCCCCTACTGTAAATTATAAGGATATTGCAAGTCACTGAGGAGTTCTGTGTTATATAAAGGTACAAGGACACACAGACTGAGTTATACAGGGAACTTGGGTACCACTCATGTATTATAAGGATAATGTATCCCCTACTGTAAATTATAAGGATAATTAGAAGTCACTGAGGAGTTCGGTTGTTCTCATAAAGGTACAAGGGACACAGACTGATTCATACAGGGAACTCTGGGTACCACTCATGTATATAAGGGATAATGTATCCCCTACTGTAACTATAAGGTAATTAGAAGTCATGCGGAGTTTCGGGTCTATATAGGTCAAGGACACAGACTGATTTATACAGGGAACTCTGGGTACCACTATGTATTATAAGGTGAATTTATCCCCTACTGTAAATTATAAGGATATTAGAAGTCACTGAGAGTTCTGTGTCCATATAAAGGTACAAGGACACAGACGAGTTATAAAGGGAACTCTGGGTACACTAACTATTTATAAGGGATAATGTATCCCCTACTGTAAATTATAAGGATATTAGAAGACTGAGGAGTTCTGTGTCCCATATTAAAGGTACAAGGACACAGACTGAGTTATACAGGGAACTCTGGGGTACCACTCAGTATTATAAGGGATAATGTATCCCCTACTGTAAAGTATAAGGATATTAAGTCACTGAGAGTTCTGTGTCCATATAAAGGTACAAGGACAACAGACTGAGTTTTTACAGGAACTCTGGGTACCACTCATGTATTATAAGGGATAATGTATCCCTACTGTAAATTATAAGGAATTAGAAGTCACTGAGGAGTTTTGTGCCTTATATAAAGGTACAAGGACACAGACTGAGTTATACAGGGACTCTGGGTACCACCATGTATTAAGGGATAATGTATCCCTACTGTAAATTATAAGGTTATATAAGTCGCACTGAGGAGTTCTGTGTCTATTAAAGGTTACAAGGACAGACTGAGTTATACAGGGAACTCTGGGTACCACCCATGTATTATAAGGGATATGTATCCCTACTGTAAATTATAAGGATATTAGAAGTCACTGAGGAGTTCTGTGTCTATATAAGGTAACAAGGACACAGACTGAGTTATAAGGGAACTCTGGGTACCACTCAGTATTATAAGGGTAATGTACCCTATTGAAATTATAAGGATATTAGAAGCACTGGGATGGAGTTCTGTGCCATATCAAGGTACAAGGGAACAGACTGGTATATACAGGGAACTCTGTGGTACCACTCCATGTATATATTAGGGATAAGGTATCCCCTACTGTAAATTAAGGATCATTAGAAGTCACTGAGGAGTTCGTGGTCTAATAAAGGTACAAGGACACAGATGAGTTATACAGGGAACTCTGGGTACCACTCATGTATTATAAGGGATAATGTATCCCCTATGTAATTATAAGGATATTAGAAGTCACTGAGGAGATTCTGTGTCATTATAAAGGTACAAGGACACAGACTGAGTTATACAGGGAACTCTGGGTACCACTCATATATTATAAGGGATAATGTATCCCCTACTGTAAATTATAAGGATATTAGAAGTCACTGAGGAGTTTGTTTCATTAAAGGTACAAGGACACGACTGAGTTAACAGGGAACTCTGGGTACCACTCATGTATTATAAGGGATATGTATCCCCTACTTAAATTATGATAAGGATATAGAAGTCACTGAGGAGTTCTGGTCTATATGAAAGGTACAAGGACACAGACTGGAGTTATATACAGGGAACTCTGGGTACCACTCATGTATTATAAGGGATAATGTATCCCCTACTGTATAATATAAGATATTAGAAGTCATGAGGAGTTCTGTGTCTATATAAAGGTACAGGACAGACTGAGTTTTACAGGGAACTCTGGGTACCACTCATGTATTATAAGGGATAATGTTCACCCTACTGTAAATATAAGGATATTAGAAGTCACTGAGGAGTTCTGTCTCATATAAAGGTACAAGACACAGACTGAGTTATACAGGGAACTCTGGGTACCACTCATGTATTATAAGGGATAAGATCCCCTACTGTAAATTATAAGGATATTAAAGCGACTGAGGAGGTCTGTGTATATATAAGGTACCAGGACACAGGACTGAGTTATACAGGGAACTCTGGGGTACCACTCAGTAGATAAGGGATAATGATCCCCTCTGTAAATTATAGGATATTAGAAGTCACTGAGGAGTTCGTGTCCTATAAAGGTTACAAGGACACAGACTGAGTTATAACAGGGAACTCTGGGTACCACTCATGTATTATAAAGATAATGTATCCCCTACTGTAATTATAAGGATATTAGGAAGTCCTGAGGAGTTCTGTGTCATATAAAGGTACAAGGCACCAGACTGAGTTATACAGGGAACTCTGGGGTACCACTGTATGATAAGGGATAATGTATCCCCTACTGGAAGGATATTAGAAGTCATGAGGAGTTCGTGTTACTATTAAAGTACAAGGACACAGGACGAGTTATACAGGGACTCTGGGTACCACCCATGTATTATAAGGGAAAGTATCCCCTACTGTAAAATACAAGGATATTAGAAGTCACTGAAGAGGTCTGTGCATATAAAGGTACTAAGGACACAGACTGAGTTATACAGGGAACTCTGGGTACCATCATGTTATAAGGGATAATGTATCCCTACTGTAAAATATAAGGATATTAGAAGTCACTGAGGAAGTTCTGTGTCATATAAAGGTACAAGGACACAGACTGAGGTTATACAGGGAACTCTGGGTACCATCATGTATTATAAGGGATAATGTATCACCTACTGTAAATTAAGGATATTAGAAGTCACTGAGGAGTTTGTGGCTATATAAAGGTACAAGGACACAGATGAGTTATACAGGGAACTCTGGGTACCACTCATGTATTATAAGGGATAATGTATCCCCTACGTAAATTATAAGGATATTAGAAGTCACTGAGGAGTTCTGTCCATATAAGGTACAAGGACACAGACTGATGTATACAGGAAACTTGGGTACCACTCATGTATTATAAGGGTAATGTATCCCCTACTGTAAATATAAGAATTTAGAATCACTGAGAGTTCTGTGTCATATAAAGGTACAAGGACACAGACTGAGTTATACAGGGAACTCTGGGTACAATCATGTATATAAGGGATATATATCCCCTACTGTAATAATAAGGATATTAGAAGTCCTTAGGCGAGTTCTAAAAGGGATAATGTATCCCTACTGTAAATTATTAAGGATATTAGAAGTCACTGAGGAGTTCTGTGTCTATATAAAGGTACAGGACACAGACTGAGTTATCTACAGGGAACTCTGGGTACCACTCATGTATTATAAGGGATAATGATCCCTACTGTAAAATTAAAAGGATTAGAAGTCACTGAGGAGTTCTGTGTCTTGATAAAGGTACAAGGACACAGACTGAGTTATACAGGGAACTCTGGGTGACCACCATGTATTATAAGGGATAATGATCCCCTACTGTAAATTATAAGGTATTAGAAGTCACTTAGGAGTTCTAAGGGATAAGGTGTATCCTACTGTAATTATAAGGATATTAGAAGCACTGGAGTTCTGTGTCTAATAAAGGTACAAGGACACAGACTGAGTTATACAGGGAACTCGGGTACCAATCATGTATTATAAGGGATAATGGATCCCTACTGTAAATATAAGGATATTAGAAGTCACTGAGAGTTCTGTGTCTCATATAAAGGTACAAGGACACAGACTGAGTTACAGGGAATCTGGGTACCACTCAGTATTTAAGGGATAATGTATCCCTACTAAATTATAAGGATTATTAGAAGTCACTGAGGAGTTCTGTGTCATATTGAAGGTACAAGGACAAGACTGAGTTATACAGGGAACTCGTGGGTACACTCATGTATTATAAGGGATAATGTATCCCCTACTGTAAATATAAGGATATTAGAAGTCACTGAGGGTTCTGTGTTCATATAAAGGTACAAGGACACAGACGAGTTATACGGGAACTCGGGTACACTCATGTATTATAAGGGATAATGTATCCCCTACTGTAAATTATAAGGATATTAGAAGTCACTGAGGAGTTCTGTGCCATATAAAGGTACAAGGGACACAGACTGAGTTATACAGGGAAACTCTGGGTACCACTCATGTATTATAAGGGATAATGTATCCCTACTGTAAATATAAGGATATTAGAAGTCACTGAAGAGTTCGTGTCTATATAAAGGTACAAGGACACAGACTGAGTTTACAGGGAACTCTGGGCCACTCATGTATTATAAGGGATAATGTATCCCCTACTGTAAATCATAAGGAATTAGAAGCACTTAGGAGTTCTAAGGGATAATGTATCCCCTACTGTCAAATTATAAGGATATTAGAAGTCCACTGAAGTTCTGTGTCTATATAAAGGTACAAGGACACCGACTGAGTTATACAGGGAACTATGGGTACCACTCATGTATATTAAGGGATAATGTATCCCCACGTGTAAATTATAAGGAATTAGAAGTCACTGAGGAGTTCTGTGTCTTATAAAGGTACAAGGACACAGACTGAGTTATACAGGGAACTCTGGGTACCACTCAGTATTATAAGGGATATATACCCTACTGTAATTATAGGATATTGAGTTATAGGAGTCTAATCGGGATATGGTATTCCCTTACTGTAAATTATAAGGATATTAGAAGCACTGAGGAGTTCTGTGTCTATATAAAGGTACAAGGACCAAAGACTGAGTTCTACAGGGAACTCTGGGTACCACTCATGTATTATAAGGATAATGTATCCCCTACTGTAAATTATAAGGAATTAGAAGTCACTGGGAGTTCTGTGTCCTATAAAGGTACAAGGACACAGACTGAGTTATACAGGGAACTCTGGGTACCACTCATGTATTATAAGGGATAATGTATCCCCTACTGTAAATTATAAGGATATTAGAAGTCACTGAGGAGTCGGTGTCATATAAAGGTACAAGGACCACAGAATGAGTTATACAGGGAACTCTGGGTACCACTCATGATTATAAGGGATATGTACCCTACTGTAAATTATAAGGATATTAGAAGTCACTGAGGAGTTCTGTGTCATTATAAAGGTACAAGGACCAGATCTGAGTGTATACAGGGAACTCTGGGTTACCACTCATGTATTATAAGGGATAATGTATCCCTACTGTAAATTATAAGGATATTAGAAGTCACTGAGGAGTTCTGTGTCTCTATAAAGGTTACAATGACCAGACTGAAAAAGTTTATGAGGGAACTCTGGGTACCATCACTGTATTATAAGCGGATAATATATCCCCTACTGTCAATTATAAGTTGATTTAAAAGTCACTTAGGAGGTCTAAGGGATAAGGTATCCCCCTACTGCAAATTATAAAGGACTTAAAGCCACTGAGAGTTTTTGTCTATAAAAAGGTACAAGGACCAGGACCTGAGTTATCAGGGACACTCTGGGTACCACTCATGTATTATAAGGGATAATTATCCCCTACTGAAATTATAAGGATCTTAGAAGTCAATCTGAGAGTCTGGTCTCTATAAGGCTTACATGACAATCGAGACTTAGTTATACAGGAAAACTCTGGTACCACTCATTTATATAGGGATATATATCCCTTCTGTAAATTTAAGGATATTAGAAGTCACTTAGAGTTCTAAAGGATAATGTATCCCTTACCTGTAATTATAGGATATTAGAAAGCACTGAGAGTTCTGTGTCTATATATAAAGGTACAAGGACACAGACTGAGTTTATACAGGGGGAACTCTGGGTACCACTCAGGTTTATTATAAGGGATAATGTAGCCCTATTAAAATTAACCAGGATATTAGAAGGTCATGAGGAGTTTCGTGTCCATATCAAGGTACAAAGGACACAGACTGAGTATACAACAGAACTCGGGACCACTATGTAGTATAAGGATACTGTATCCCCTACTGTAAATTTAAGGATATTAGAAGTCACTGAGAGTTTCTGTGTCCTATAAGGTACAAGACCAGACTGAGTAACAGGGAACTCGGGTACCCTCAGTATGATAAGGGACAAATGGTATCCCCACTGTTAAATTATATAAGGATATTGAAGAAGTCCTGAGGGAGTTCTGTGCCCATATAAAGGTACCCGTATCTCTCTCCCCCTGTATTTCTCTCCCTGTCTCTGATTCACACACAGTCTCTCTCTCTCTGCCCTTATTTTAATATGTTGGTATTTTTAGAAGAAAAATGACTTGCAGATCCTTCCCTATGTCCATATCCTCTAGTCGCTCTGCTTTGAACCTCTCCAGTTAAAGCTTTTGATTCTCTGTGGGTAAAAGAAAGATAATTGGAGCTTTGATGCACCAGAAGAGTAATTAGCACGTGCTGTGAAGTTCCCCATCTAGCAGAAGCCCAGCACCAGTTACTGGGGCCTTAATTAGCTCAAACCTTTTAACTCATCCACTGTGCCAAATGGGCCTTTAATGGAACAGTTAGTTCTTAGAAATAAAGCCTCTTCACGTATATCATTTACATAGTATCAATATATATAAATGAAAAGCAGATATATTTGTAAAAATCAATTCATATATTTAAGCAAATCTTCTTACGTGGTTCTACGATGAACTTTTAAGATTACATTAAAAACATATATTTATTTTAAAGTGGACTATATAAGCATTAATTACTTTTTGTTTTGCACAGACTAACCACTAGGTGTCACTAATGTTGCTTAATCCTTAATCCGGACTATACCAATTCTCCTGCATAAATACCGTATATACTCGAATATAAGTCGATCCGAGTATAAGTCGAGGTACATATTTTTACCTAAACAATTAGTAAAAGTGATTGACTCGAGTATAAGTCGAGGGTAGAAAATATGACCACTTTGGCACTTCAGGTGTTTGTAAACTACAACTCCCGGCATGCTTTAGCTGCTGGGAGTTGTAGTTTACAAACATCTGCAGTGGAACTGCAAACCCCCCCTACCCAACCTTCCCCTCCCTCCCTGCCAGTAAAAATAATAATAACTTGAAGGAATAACTGAACTTAAAGACTGAATTACCGGCAACTTGCACTAACTTATAAGAGAGAATCCGGCTGCCGCATCTCCCGATCGTCGCATCCAATGAAGTCACATACACGGCGCCAGGTAGTAAGACAGGCGCCAAGTAGTGACGTCAGTGGATGCGACGATCGGCAGATGCGGCAGCCGGATTTTCTAACAAGTTAGTGACTGACCCGAGTTAAGTCGAGGTTCAGTTTTCAGGCTTTTTTTATAGCCTGAAAACCTCGACTTATACTCGAGTATATACAGTACAAGATATCTGCTCTAGATTGCGTGACTGTGATGGGTTTATCAATGCCCACGACAGTATCCCGACCAGTATCCTACGCTGGGAAAGTAACCACGTCATCAGCTAGCCACAAGCATCAACAGAAAATGTCTCTCCCCCCTAAAGTGTCCATAGGCAGAGAAAAGCCAGAGAATAATATCAATTTTGGGTTCTTAGCAGTTATAGACATCACCCAATGTTTGTTAGAAAAGTATGAGAGAGTTCTTTATTAAGGCCCTTGTAAGGCTAAATTGAATCCTTTTACAGAGCATTAGACAGGAGGTCAATCTAGTCTACAGGTTTCATACTATCCTAGTTTCACTAGCCAAAGGCCATAATAAAACACAGACACTGTCATTTAGTCCGTACGCCTTAAACTGTATCAGGTCGGCTGTATTGTATATTGCTCGCAAACCTTAAATGCTATAGGAGATCATTTATCTTGATATTTTATGCAAATATATCTTTAAAAACAAACTATCCCAAAAAGATAAAATTAAGGAGGTTGTACAGTACAGAAATTCATGACATTTCCGCCTCCTCCTCTAGCTCAGCGAGATCAGACATGCTCAATGTGTGTTCACCGAGAATTCTCCAATCAGATCTGTTTTAGGGTGAACTCTGGTTCTTTAAATAGCAGTACTGGAATACACAATGAATTTACCGAAACACTGGAAAGACTGATGGCAAGTCCTCGTTTTTGTAAATGTGTCTTTGTCCAAATCCAAGTTTAACCCCTATGGAGTAATATATTTGCTATAAGCTTGAGATAGTCTTGGTGCTTTAACTAAGTCCACGTATTTTCATATAAATATTTAAGTGTATTATGCTATCCTTTCTCTATGTGACATTTTATTTCTAATAAACTATACTTTTAAAACAAACGAGTGCAATTCATTTGGCAGCACCACACTAATAGTTTGATGGTAGGGCAGACAGACGCCAGTAAAGAAGGATTGGTTTGCAAGGGGGCTGGGTACACAAAGTACAGATTTATAGCAGGTCATTGGTTGCAGGATCAGATGTGGCTGGTAATTTTATACAATCGGGGGGACCTAGATAATTGGAGCATCCAGGATTTTCAATACAAAGTTTATTCTAAGATTTTTCCACTCCTATGTGGATTAAGACATAATGGAGCCTTAAGCCTTAATATGATTTGTGGCCCCTTTCATTGTATTCATTTATAAAGAAGGAATAAAAAGACCTGAACCATATTACTACATCTCCTGTAAGAACTGGGCCCCTGGTGTTTACTGGGTCCTAGATAGGAGACTAAATAACCTTTCGGATAATCCAGCACTGTTTTGTGTGTTGAGAACCTTTGTCTGATACACAGACAAACTAGAACATTCGGCTAATTATCATTCCGTGTGGACAGAACCTGGCCAAGTCTAGGAACAAATTACTAATATTGCAAGTCTGGTTCTTTATTTCTTGAGTTTTGTCTTTAGAGCTCAAAAGATTCAGGTCCTCGGGGCACCAAGATCTTCCACAAGGAGAGAGCAAAGGATAAAGGAAACTCCTCGTGTAGAGAGAATATTACATGAAATGAAGGATGGAGAATTACCTAATCAGCAATAATCATACACTGGAAGGGAGGTTAAAGGGCAAGATAAGACACATTCCAACTGTACAGTTAAACGCAATAACTAATAATTTAAGGTAGATACAATAACCAGACATTGGTCAGTATTCGGGTTGGGTTTTATGAAAATAAGTCCCTGTTGTATCTACTATGGGCAGTGCAACTAATGCCCAGAAAACACTAATCATTGTGGATAAATAAGACTTCCCAGGGGCCACAGCTGAAAGGGCCCTTTAACAGAATATACAGTTGGTACAAGTAACAATGACACGTTATTATTTATCTGTATAACAGTATTTACTGGTCGTATTGTCCAGATTTAGCCCTGGCCACTGTTGGGAAGAAACTTTGAAGATTTTCTAGTTCAACAAAAGGATGATAGTTGTCATACTGGGGATTCTGGGATTTGTAGTGAAACAACCTGACTTGGCTGTTAAGCTTCTTTATTTTGCCATTAGAAGGGAACTTACAGATGGGCCATTCCTTTTGTAAAGACACACAGCCTCATTTAAGGGGAGGCGCTGGGCTCTTTTCCAAAGATTAAGTCGTGGTAAATGATTCTGGTAAACGATTCATCTTAGCGCCGGCTGCACGGGTTTTCGCAAAACACCCCCGCGCCACCGACGGTCGCAATTTAATATCAGGTTTCGCTACTTTTAGTGCGAGATTTTAACGCCGGGATTTAACCACAGCCACAAACGCGATATTGAATGGCGTACAGGAGATTTACCCAGAGCGATAGCGATATATGGACGATAGTTCTCCTTTAAAGACTTCCATTTTCTTGAACTATATTACGAAGGATTCATTTTCGTTTTGTTTTTTTTACCTGTGAATCTGTCGATCTCTCATTTCTTGTTTATTATTTCATGAGGACACACAGAGCTTTAAATTAAGACTATTTCCTCATGGTCACACATTGATTTCCCCTTACTGGAAGGTTCCTTACGTCCCAAGCAAAGAGCGAGGGGAAACCATGCCGAGCACAGTCAGTCTTTTATCATCCCTGATGTCTAAAGGCCACGTTACGTTCTGAGTTCCATCCGTTTTAATTAGACCGCGTCAACTGAAACACAAAAAAAACAACTTGTCCTAAATAGCGCAGAGCAACTCACAGCAGGATCTTTAATCTCGATCCTAGAAACCGCGTGAAACACGTGCTGAAGGAACTCGGCACATAGACACTAATTAGAGACACGGTGCAAATGTCAGAGATGGATTAAGATCATATGGGGCCCCCTTATTGTATAGACTGTTTTTTGTTACTGCTTCTGAAGCTGGGCCCCTAGAAGTTTCCTGGGCCCTAGGCAGGTGCCTTGTGGATAATCCTGCTCTAGAAAATGTCAATTGAAAAGTTTACACATACTGCAGATGGTTAATTTCAAACTTCGTCTCCTTTTAAAATAAAAAAAATATTAGAAGGTCCTTAGAAATGACGGCACTAAATCCCCGTGCTGCAAAATATCTAGATATGTCCTCTTAAAGTAGAAGTTTAACTGGAGAAAAATAAGTTAATAAAATAATTAATAATACAATTAATTAAAAAAAATGGACACTCCTGCATCAAATGGGCGGAACTAAGGGGCACTCCCTGCAGTGGGCGGGAGAAAAATCAAAGTCTAAAAGGAGAGGGATAAAGTCAAAGTATCTGTTAGTGATAACCAATAAATTCCAGGTTAGTGAGAAAAGGAACCCGGGCCCCCAAACTACAGAAAAAAAAAACCACAAACCGAGACCCTGACAACTAATGTGAATTAACTGTTCCGCTGGTTCCCAGATAAAAAGAGCTGACTATTCCTTTAAATACAGAACAGTTTGTAGATTCACTGGTTTAGAAATTAAATTAAATCTTATTTGTCGTGGCTTCAATCTGGAGAAACTAACGTTCTGTTAACACGAAAATTAATCATTGTAAACATTATAGGAACGAAACCAAATAAAAACTCTTTTAGATTCACGTTTTCCTATGTAATCCCCTAAAAAACAATATCAAGAACAGCGGGGACAGTAAGAGACTTGTGTGCGAAAGTAACGATGCAAATTCGCAGAAGATGGTCTCTTATCCCGTCCCCATGGAAACACTGTACCACTAAACTAGCAGCTGCCGTGGTGAAAAGGACTGGGGATGTAAGAACAGAAAAATCGATGTCACGCAGCAAGAAACATAACGAAAACAAGTTAATGGCGAGTAAAATGTCAATGTTAGAAAAAAATAAACAGATTCTAATTTCTCTGGATTATCACCAGAGCATTAAATGTTTATTCCAATGGTTTTAGCTGTTAAAGTAACATCACACCTGTTTTCTCCTAACAATACATGTAACAGATTAAGCTAACCAGATGCTATATAGGTGAATAGACTACTAATGTATTGTAAGGGATTATATATCCCCTACTGTAAATTATAAGGATATTAGAATTCACTGAGGAGTTCTGTATTAATATAAAGTTACAAGGACGAAGACTGAGTTATACAGGGAACTCTGGGTACCACTCATGTATTATAAGGGATAATGTATCCCCTACTGTAATTATAGGATATTGAAGTCACACGAGGAGTTTCGTGTCTATATAAAGGTACAAGGACCCAGACCGAGTTATACAGGGAACTTCTGGGTTACCACTCATGTATTATAAGATAATGTATCCCCTACTACCTGTAAATTATAAGGATATTAGAAGTCACTGAGATTTCTGTGTCATATAAATGTAACAAGGACACAGATGAGTAGTCACGGGAACTTGGTACCACTCATGTAATGTAAAGGGTAATGTTCCCTCTACTGTAAATTATAAGGATATTAGAAGTCCATGAGGAGTTCTGTGTCTATATAAGGTACATGGACACAGCCTGAGTTATCAGGAACTCTGGGTACACTCTGTATTAAAGGATATGTATCCCCTACTGTAAATTATAAGAATATTGAAGTCACTGAGGAGTTCTGTGTCCATATAAAGGGGTAACAAGGACACAGACTGAGTTATACAGGGAACTCTGGGTACCACTCCATGTATTATAAGGGATAGTGTATCCCTCTGTATTATAAGGATATTAGAAGTCACTGGGGTTCTGTGTCCATATGAAGGTACAAGGACACAGACTGAGCTATAAACAGGAAACTCCTGGGTACCACTCATTGTATTATAATGGATAATGTATCCCCTACTGTAAATTATAAGGATATTAGAAGTCACTGAGAGTTCTGTGTCTATATAAAGGTACAAGACCCAGAACTGAGTTATACAGGGAACTCTGGGTACCACTCCATGTATTATAAGGGATAATGTATCCCCCTACTGTAAATTAAAGGATATTAAAGTCCTGAGATTTCTGTGTCTATAAAGGTCAAGGACACAGACTGAGTTAACGAACTCGGGTGGTACCACTCATGTATTATAAGGGATAATTAATCCCCTACTGAAATTATAGGATATAGAAGTCACTTGAGGAGTTCTAAAGGGATATGTATCAGCTCTACCACCTGATGTAACTTAATAGATATTTAGAAAGTCACTGAGAGTTTCTTGTCTATATAAAGGTACAAACACAGACTGAGTTATACAGGGAACTCTGGGTACCCACTCATGTATTATAAGGATAATGTATCCCTACTGTAAATTATAAGGATATTAGAATTCACTGAGGAGTTCTGTGTCCATATACAGGTACCAAGGACACAGACTGAGTTATACAGGGAACTCTGGGTACCACTCATGTATTATAGAGGAATTAATCCCCTACTGTAATATAAGGATATTAGACGTCACTAGAGTTCTAAAGGGATCAATGTATCCCTTACTGTAAATTAATAGATATTAGAAGTCACTGAGGAGTTCTGTGTCTATATAAAGGTACAAGGACACAGACTGAGTTATACAGGAACTCTGGTACCACTCATGTATTAAGGGTAATGTTCCCCTACTGTAATTATAAGGATATTAGAAGTCACGAGGAGTTTGGTGTCCATATAAGGTACAAGGACACAGACTGAGTTATACAGGGAAACCTGGGTACCACTCATGTATTATAAGGGATATGTATCCCCTACTGTAAATTATAAGGTATTAGAAGTCACTGAGGAGTTCTGTTCCATATAAAGGTACAAGGACACAGACTGAGTATACAGGAACTCTGGGTACCACTCATGTATTATAAGGGATAATGATCCCCTACTGTAATTATAAGGATATTAGAAGTCACTGAGGAGTTCTGTGTCCATATAAAGGTACATAGGACACACTGAGTTATACAGGAACTCTGGTACCACTCATGTTTATAAGGGATAAGTATCCCCTCTGTAAATATAAGGATATTAGAAGTCACTGAGGAGTTCTTGGTGTCCTATAAAAGGTCAAGGACCAGACTGAGTTATACAGGAACTCTGGGTACCACCTCATGTATTATAAGGGATAATGTTATCCCCTACTGTAAATTATAGGATATTAGATAGTCACTGAGAGTCTTGTTCTATTTATATAAAGTACAGGACACAGACTGAGTTATACATGGAATCTGGTACACCTCATGTATTATAAGGATAATGTACCCCTACTGTAAATTATAAGGATTTAGAAGTCACTGAGGAGTTCTGTGTCTATATAAGGTACAAGGACACAGACTGAGTTATACAGGGAACTCTGGGTACCCTCATGTATTATAAGGGATAATGTATCCCCTACTGTAATTATAAGGTATTAGAGTCACGAGGAGTTTCTGTGCCATATAAAGGTACAAGGACACAGACTGAGTTATACAGGAACTCTGGTACCCACTCATGTATTATAAGGGATAATGTATCCCCTACTGTAAATTATAGGATATTAGAAGTCACTGAGGGAGTTCTGTGTCTATATAAAGGTACAAGGACACAGACTGATTATACAGGGAACTCTGGGTACCACTCTGTATTATAAGGGATAATGTCATCCACTACTGTAATTATAAGGAATTAGAAGTCCTGAGGAGTTCTGTGTCATATAAAGGTACAAGGACCAGACTGAGTTATAACAGGGAACTCTGGGTTACCACCAGTATTATTATAGGGATAATGTATCCCCTACTGTAAATTATAAGATATAAAGTCACTGAGGAGTTCCTGTGTCCTATTAAAGGTACAAGGACACAGACTGAGTTATACAGTGAACTCTTGGGTACCACACCATGTATTATAAGGGATAAGTATCCCTACTGTAAATTATAGGATATTGAAGTCACTGAGGGTTTCTGTGTCTATATAAAGGTACAGGACACAGACTGAGTTATACAGATGGAACCTGGATACCACCTCATGTATTCTAAGGGATAATGTATCCCCTATGTCAATTAATAAGGATATTAGAAGTCACTGAGGAGTTCTGTGTCTATATAAGGTACAAGGACACAGACTGAGTTTATACAGGGAACTCTGGTACCACTCATGTATTATAGAGGATTAATGTATCCCTACTGTACAATTTTAAGGATATTAGAATCCCTGGGATTCTGTGTCTATATAAAGGTAACCAGACAGACTGAGTTATACAGGGAAACCTGGTACCACTCATGTATTATAAGGGATAATGTATCCCCTACTGTAAATTATATAGATATTAGAAGTCACTGAGGAGTTTCATGTGTGTCCATATAAAGGTACAAGGACACAGACTGAGTTATACAGGGAACTCTGGGTACCACTCATGTATTATAGGATAATGTATCCCCTATGTAATTATAAGGTATTAAGAAGTCACTGAGAGTTCTGTGTTCATATAAAGGTACAAGGACACAGACTGAGTTATCAGGGAACTCTGGTACCACCATGTATTATAAGGATAAGGTATCCCCTACTGTAAATTATAAGGATATTGAAGTCACTGAGGAAGTTCTGGTCTATATAAAGGTACAAGGACACAGACTGAGTTATACAGGGAACTCTGGGTACCACTCATGTATGTATAAGGGATAATGTATCCTACTGTAAATTATAAGGATTGAAAGTCACTGAGGAGTTCTGTGTCTATCTAAAGGTACAAAGGACACATACTGAGTTATACAGGAACTCTGGGTACCACTCATTTATTATAAGGATAATGTATCGCCCTACTGTAAATTATAAGTAATTAGAAGTCACTGAGGAGTTCTGTTCCATATTAAGAGTACAAGGACACAGACTGAGTTTACAGGGAACTCACTCTGGGTACCACTCATGTATATAAGGGATAATGTTCCCCTACTGTAATTTATAAGATATTAAGTCACGAAGATTTTCTGGGTCATATAAAGGTACAAGGACACAGACTGAGTTTATACGGAACTCTGGGTACCACTCATGTATTATAAGGGATAATATCCCCTACTGTAAATTATAAGGATATTAGAGAGTCACTGAGAAGTTCTGTGTCCATATAAAGGGTACAAGAGACCCAGACTGAGTTTAAAGGGGAACTCTGGGTACCACTACTGTAGTATAAGGGTAATGTATCCCCTACTGTAATTATAAGATATTAGAAGTCACTGAGGTTCTGTGTCATATAAAGGTACAAGGACACCACTGAGTTATACAGGAACTCTGGGTCCCACTCATGTATATAAAAGGGATAAGTTCCCCTACTGTAATTAAAGGATATTAGAAGTCACTGAGAAGTTCTGTGTCCTATATACGTTACAAGGACACAGACGAGTTTTATACAGGGAACTCTGGGTTACCACTCATGTATTATAAGGGATAATGTAATCCCCTACTGTAAATAATAACGGAATTAGAAGTCACTGAGATTTCTTGGTCCTATAATAAAGGTACAAAGGGACCACAGACTGAGTTATACAGGGAAAACACTCTGCTGGTACCAACTCGTGTATTGTTAAGGATAATGTATCCCCTACTGTAAATTATAAGGATATTAGAAGTGACTGAGGGAGTTTCTGTGTCTATTAAAGGACAAGGCACGACTGAGGTATAACAGGGAACTTCGGGTACCATCAACCTGTACTTATAAGGGATAATGTATCCCCTACTGTAAATTATAATGGAATATTAGAAGTTCACTGAGTAGTTCTCGTTCGTTATAAAGGATAAACAAAGGAGACACAGACTAGAGTATTCAGGAGAACGTACTTGGGTACCAGCTCAGTAGTAGTAAGGGATTTCATGTAACCCTTAATTGTAAATTATAAGGATTTAGAGAGCAACGAGGTGAGTTCTGTGCCATATACAAGGTACAAGGACACAGACTGAGTTATACAGGGAACTCTGTGTACCACTCATGTATTTAAGGGATAAATGTTCCACTCATAGTGAAATTTGTATAAGAGATCTTAGAAGTCACTGAGGAGTTCTGTGTCCTATATAAATGTACCAAAGGAACAGACTAGGTTATACAGGATACTCTGGTACACTCATTGTTAATTATAATGGAGTAATTATCCCCTACTTAAATTATAAGGATTATTAAGAACGTCACTGAGGAATTCTGTGTCATTATAAAGGTACAAAGGATACCACAGGACTGAGATTATATACAGGTGAAACCTGGGTACCCCACTCATGATATTATAGGATATGTATCCACTTGTAAAATTATAGGAATTAGAAGTCACTGAGAGTTCTGTGTTATATAAAGGTACAAGGAACACAACTGAGTTTACAGGAACTCTGGGTACCACTCATGTATTAAAGGGATAATGTATCCCCGATTGTAAATTATATATAAGGATAGTCGAAGTCACTGAGGAGTCTCTGTGTCATATAAAAGGTACAATGACACGAGAGTTAATACAGGGAACTCTGGGTACACTTCTGTATTATAAGGGATATGTATCCCCTTGTAATATAGGACTATTAGAAGTCCTGAGGGTTCTGTGTCTATAAAGTACAAGGACACAGCCTGAGTTAATCAGGGGAACTCTGGGTTTAACCACTTCATGTATTATAAGGGATATGTATTCCCTACTGTAAAATTTATAAGGAATTAGAGTCACTGAGGATCTGTTCCATATAAAGGTACAAGGACACTACGATGAGTTATACAGGGAAACTCTGGGTCCACACCATGTATTATAAGGATAATGTATCCCTACTGTAAATGATAAGGATCTTATGAGGGGGGTCACTGAGGAGTTGGTGTCTATTATAAGGTACAGGACACAGACTGGTTATACAGGGAACTCCTAGGTACCACCATGTAATAAGGGATAATATGTCCCCTCCTGTAACATTATAAGGATATTAGAAGTTCACTGAGGAGTTTCACGTCTATATAAAGTGACAAGACCCAGACTGAGTTATACATGGAACTCTGGGTACCCACTCATGTATTAAAGGGATATTTATCCCCTAGTGTAATTATAAGGATATAGAAAGGTCCTGAGGAGTTCGTGCTCCATATAAAGGTACAAGGGAACACGACTGAGTTTGACAGGGAATCTGGGGACCACTACTGTATGATAAGGGATAATGATCCCCTACTGTAAATTATGGATCTATTAGAAGTCACTGGGAGTTCTGTGTGCATATAAGTACAAGGACACAGAGCTGAGTTATACAGGGATACTCTGGGTACCACTCAGTTTATATAAGGGAATAATGATCCCCTACTGATAATTATTAAGGATATTATAAGTCACTGAGGATTCTGGACCTATAAGGTTACAAGGACAACGTAGCTGAGTTATACAGGGAACTCTTGGTACAACTCATGTATTATAGGGATCATGATCCCTACTGTAAATTAGAAGGATTAGAAGTTCACTGAGGAGTTCGTTCCATATAAAGGTACAATGACACAGACTGAGTTATACAGGACTCTGGGTTACACACTCATTATTATAAGGATATGTATCCTACTGTAAATTATAGGATTCTTAGAGATCACTGCAGAGTTCTGGGTCTAATAATAAAGGTACAAGGACACCGACTGAGTTATACAGGGAACTCTGGTACCAACTTCAGCGTATTGATAGAGGGATCAATGTATCCCTCTTTAAATAGTAGCTCCGAGTGCTTAGATCTATATAGAGTAAGCGACTACGATTATAATTGAGAACTCTGGGACCCTAGTAGGAGATATTTCCATACGTAAATCTAAAGTGAGCACTAATTATTTCCATTATAAAGTGTTACAAGGACACAGGACTGAGGGCTATCAGGGAACTCTGGGTACACTCATGTATTAAGGGGATAATGTATCCCCTACTGTAAAATTATAAGGAATATTAGAAGTCACTGAGAGTTCTGGTCTTCTATAAAGGTAAAGGACACGACTGAGTTATACGCGGGAGACGCTGGGTACCACTCAGTATTATAACGGGTGAGATAATATCCTACTATGTAAATTAAAGAGGGATTGATGTAACAGAATCCGAGGAGTCTGTTCTTAAGGAAGGACCAGTGAGTCTAGAAAGGGATAAAGATGGTTCTGACAACTAATGTATTAAAACTGTAACCCTACTGTAAATATACGGATATTAGAAGTTCCCTGGGTTCTGTGTCCATATATAAGGTACAAGGACACAGACTGAGGTATCACAGGAACTCTGGGTACCACTCATGTATTTAAGGGATATGTATCCCCTACTGTAATATATAAGGAGATTAGAAGTCACTGAGGAGTTCTGTGTTCCTGATAAGGTACGAAGGACGACAATGACGAGTATAACAGGGAACTCTGGGTTGACCCAACTCTGTATTATAAGGGATAAAACTCCTCGTAATATACGGTAAAGTCACGGAGTCATAAGGTTGACCTTAGTAATTATAAGGAATTAGAGTCACACTGAGAGTGTTGTGTGCTTAAAGGTACAAGGACACAGAAGAGTTATACAGGGAACTCTTGGGTTACCACCATGATTATAAGGGAAATGGTATCCTACTGGTAAATTATAAGGATATAAAGTGCACGAGTGATTTCTGTGTCCCTAGTTAAAGGTACAAGGACAACAGGACTGAGTTTTTATAGTCGGGAACCTTGGGTAACCACGACCATGATTATAAGGGATAATGTTATCCCCTACTTAAATTATAAGGATATTAGAAGTCCACTGAGGAGTTCTGTGTCCATATAAAGTACAAAGGACACAGACTGAGTTATACAGGCAACTCTGGGTACCACTCATGATTTATAAGGGGATAATGATCCCCTACGTAAAAGTATAAGGTATAGAAGTCACTGAGGCAGTCATCTGTGCCCATATATAGGTAGCAAGGACACAGTACGAGTTATACAGGAACTCTGGCTACCACTAGTGTTTATAAGGAGAATTTCTCCTACTGATAAATTAGATAAGGAAGTTAGAATTCTGAGGAAGTTACTTGTTGCTCGCATTAAAGGATACAGGACACAGACTGAGTCTATACAGGAAAACTCTGGGTACACACTCATGTATTATAAGGGAGGTAAATGTATCCCTACTTAAAATTATAAGGATATTTAGAAGTCCAATGAGAATTCTGTGTTCCATATAAGTGTAACAGGACACAGACTGAGTTATACCAGGGAATCGGGACCACTCGTATTATAAATTATAGCCCCCCTGAATATGGATATTAAATACAGGAGTTCTAGAAATTCTCCCCACTTGAAATTCATAAGGATCTTAGAAGTCCACTGAGGAGTTCGGTTCCATATAAAGGTACCAATGACCGACTAGTTATACAGTGAACTTGGGTACACTAGGTTATTATAAGGGACATGTATCCCCTACTGTAAATTATAAAGGATATTAGAAGGCAACTGAGAGTTGCTGGCTCACTCTATAAAGTACAGCTGACACAGACTGAGTTATACACGGGAACTCTGGGACAACCACTCATGTGAAGTTATAAGGAGTATAGCCCCTGAATTAGTTCGTCCCGTAATAGGGATAATGGTACCTTACTGTGAATTAGGATTATTAGAGACATAGGAGGTTCTGTGTCTATATCAAGGTCAACAAGGATCACCTCAGGGATCTGAGATTGCTACAGGGAACTCTGGGTACAGATATGTATTATAAGGGATACATGTACCCCCTACTGTAAATTATAGGATTTAGAGTCACTGAGGAGTTCTGTTCCACTATAAAGGTACAAGTGACACAGACTGAGTTATACGGAACTCTGGGTACCACTCATGTTATTATAAGGGATAAATGTATCCCTACAGTAATTATAATGATATTAAATCCATGACGGAGTGTCTGGTGTCTATATAAGGTACAAGGACACAAGACGTGAGGTATATGCCAGGGAACCTCTGAGGTACCACTCATGTTATAAGGGATGAATAGTAATCCCCTACTGTAAATTATAAGGATGATTAGAAGTCACTGAGAGTTCTGTGTTCCATATAAAGGTACAAGGACACAGTACTGAGTATATACAGGGAACCTGGGTACCCACTCAGGATTATAAGGGATAATGTATCCCTACGTTAAATTAGTAAGGATATTAGAATCACTGAGGAGTTCTGTGCTCTCATAAAGTACACAAGGACACAGACTGAAAAAAAGTCTATAAGGGAACTCTGGGTACCACTCACTGTATTATAAGGGATAATGATACCTAACTGTATTAAATTAAATCCTGAGTCTGGGTAATCCCACTGTAAATCATAGACTATAAGTCACTCGAGAGTTGTTTTGTCTATATAAAGGTACAAGACACGCTGAGTGATACAGGGAACTCTGGGTACCACTCATGTATTATAAGGGCATAATTTCCCCTACTGTAATTATAGGAATTAGAAGTACCGATCGAAGAGGTATTGTGACCATATAGACTGTACAAGACATCAGACTAGTTATACAGGGAACTCTGGGTTACACACTCATGTATTATAGGGATATTATCCCACTGTACTATGATTATATTCACTAGAGCGTTCATATAAGAAGGCACTGGTAACGGGGAACCGGTCCTCATGTTAAAGGATAATGTATACACTTACTCTGTAAATTATACGAGATTTAGAAGCACTGAGAGTTCGTGTCTAATATAAAGGTACAAGGACACAGACTGAGTTTTTACAGGGAACTCTGGGTGAACACTCATGTTATTATAGGATATGTAGCCACCTACTGTAAATTATAAGGATTAGAAGGTCATGAGAGTTCTGTGTCCAATATGAAGGTAAAAGGACACAGACTGAGCTATACACAGGAACTCTGGGTACCACTCATTATGTATAAGGATAATGTACCCCTACTGTAAATTATAAGGATATTAGAAGTCACTGAGGAGTTCTGTGTCCTATAAAGGTACAAGGACCAGACTGAGTTATACAGGGAACTCTGGGTACCTCATGTATTATAAGGGATAATGTATCCCCTACTGTAAATTAATAAGGATATTAGAAGTCACTGAGGAGTTCGTGTCCATATAAAGGTCAGGACACAGACTGAGTTATACGGGACTCTGGGTACCACTCTGTATTATAAGGGATATGTATCCCCTACTGTAAATTATAAGGATATTAGAAGTCACTAGAGGAGTTCTGTGTCCTATAAAGGTACAAGACCACAGACTGATATACAGGGACTCTGGGTACCGTCTCATTGTAATTATAGGGATAATGTATCCCTACTGTAATTATAAGGATATTAGAAGTCATCGAGGAGTTCTGTTCTATATAAGGTACAAGGACACAGACTGAGTTATACAGGGACTCTGGGTACACTCATGTATTATAAGGGATAAGGTATCCCCTACTTAAATATAAGGATATTAGAGTCACCTGAGGAGTTCTGTGCCAAGATAAAGGTACAAGGACACAGACTGAGTTTATCAGGGAACTCTGGGTACCCACTCATGTATTATAGGGATATGTATCCCTACTTATTATAAGGATATATAGAGTCACTGAGGAGTTCTGTGTCCTATAAGGTACAAGGACACAGACTGAGTTATACAGGAACTCTGGGTACCACTCATGGTATTATAAGGGGATAATGTACCCTACTGTAAATTAATAAGGATATTAGAATTCACGAGGAGGTTCTGTGTCATATAAAGTACAAGACACAGACTGAGTTTATACAGGAAACTCGGGTTACCACTCCTGTATTATAAGGATAATGTTCCCTACTTATAAATTATAAGGATATTAGAAGTCACTGAGGATTCTGTGCCCTATAAAGGTACAAGGACACAGCGAGCTTACAGGAAAACTCTGGGTCCCCACTCATGTATTATAAGGATAATGTATCCCTACTGAATTATAAGATATTAGAAGTGACTGAAGAGTTTCTGTGTCCTCTAAAAGGTACACTGACACAGACTGAGTTATACAGGGAACCTGGGTACCAACTCATGTATTAATAGGGATAAATATATCCCCTACTGTAAATTATAAGGATATTAAGAAGTCACTTAGAGTTCTAAAGGGATAATGTTCCCCTACTGCAAATTATAAGGATATTAGAAGCCACGTGAAGTTCGTGTCTATATAAAGGTACAGGACACAACTGATTTTATACAGGGAACTCTGGGTAACCACTCATGTATTATAAGGGATAATGTATCCCCTACTGTAAATTATAAGGATATTAGAAGTCACTGAGGAGTTCTTATGTCCTCTATAAAGTTAACAATGACACCGACTGCGTTATAATACAGGGAACTCTCTGGTAACCACTCATGTATTATACGGGATAATTATCCCCTACTGTAAATTATAGGATTGGAAATCACTTAGGAGTTCTAAAGGGATAATGTATCCCTACTGTAAAATAAAGGATATTAGAAGCCACTGAGAGTTCTTTGTCCTATATAAAGGTCCAAGGACACAGACTGATTTTATACAAGGGAACTCTGGGTACCACTCATGTATTATAAGGATAATGTTATCCCCTACTGTTAAAATTATAAGGATATTAGAATCACTGAGAGTGTCTGGTGTCCATATAAGGTACAAGGACACCAGACTGAGTTATACAGGGAACTCTGGGTACCACTCATGTATTATAAGGATAATGTTCCCCTACTGTAAATTAAAGGATATTAGAAGTCACGAGAGAGGTCTGTGTCCATATAAAGGTACAAGGACACAGACTGAGTTATACAGGAACTCTGGGTACCACTCATGTATTATAAGGGATAATGTATCCCCTACTGTAAATTATAAGGATCTTAGAAGTCACTGAGGAGTTCTGTTCCATAATAAGGTACAATGACACGACTGAGTTTAACAGGGACTCTGGGTACCACTCATGTATTATAAGGATAATTATCCCCTACTGTAAAGTATAAGGATCTTAGAAGTCACTGAGGAGTTTTGTGTCTCTATAAAGGTACAATGCACCGACTGAGTTTATACAGGGAACTCTGGGTACCACTCATTATTATAAGGGATAATATCCCATACTGTAAATTAGTAGGATATTAAAAGTCAACTTAGGAGTTTCTAAAAGGGATAATGTATCCCCTACTGCAAATTATCAAGGATATAGAAGCTCACTGAGAGTTCTGTGTCTATATAAGGTAACGAACACACTGAGTTATACAGGAACTCGGGGTACCACTCATGTATTATAAGGGATAATGTATCCCCGTATGTAATTATAAGGATATTAGACAGTCATCTGAGGAGTTCTGTGTCTCTATAAAGGTACAATGACACATGACTGAGTTATACAGGAACTCTGGGTACCACCATTTATTATGAAGGGATAAATTATCCCCTACTGTATTATAAGGTATTAGAAGTCACTTAGGAGTTCTAAAGGGATAAATGTATCCCCTGTACTGTAAATTATAAGGATATTAGAAGCCACTGAGAGTTCTGTGTCTATATAACGGTCAGGACACAGACTGAGTTATACAGGGAACTCTGGGTACCATCCTTTATAAGGATATGTATCCCCTACTGTAAATTAAAGGATATTAGAAGTCACTGAGAGTTCTGTGTCCATATAAAGGTACAAGGACACAGACTGGTTATACAGGGAACTCCTGGTTACACTCATGTATTATAAGGGAAATGTATCCCCTACTGTAAATTATAGGATATTAGAAGTCACTGAGGAGTTCTGTGCCATATAAGGTACAAGACACAGACTGAGTTATACAGGGAACTCTGGGTACACTCATGTTATTATAAGGGATAATTTATCCCCTACTGTAAATTATAAGGATATTAGAAGTCACTGAGGAGTTCTGTGCCCATATAAGAGTAAAAGGACACAGACTGAGTTATACGGGAACCTGGGTACCACTCATTATTATAAGTGATAATGTATCCCCTACTGTAAATTATTAAGGATATTAGAAGCCACTGAGGAGTTCTGTGTCCATATAAAGGTACAAGGACACAGACTGGTTAACAGGGAACTCTGGGTACCACTCAGTATTAAATACGGGATAATGTATCCCCCTACTGTACATATAAGGATATTAGAAGTCATCGAGGGTTCTGTTCAATATAACGGTACTAAGATGACCAGGCTGAGTTATACAGGTGTCTGGTGATCAACTCATTATTATAATGGATAATTTATCCCCTCTTTAAATTATAAGGACATTAAAGTCCACTGATGAGTTCTGTGCCATATAAAGGTACCGAACACAGACTGAGTTATACAGGACTCTGGGTACCACCATTTATTATAAGGGATAATGGATCCCTACTGTAATTATAGGATATAGAAGTCACTGAGGAGTTCTGGTCATATATAAGGTACAGGACACAGACTGAGTTATACTGAACCTGGGTACACACTCTGTATTAATAAGGGATAATGTATTCCCTACTGTAAATTATAAGGATATTAGAAGTCCCGAGAGTTCTGTGTCTATATAAAGGTACAAGGACACAACTGAGTTTACAGGGAACTCTGGGTACCACATCAGTGTAATTATAGGATAATGTACCCCTACTTGTTAAATTATAAGGATATTAGAAGTCACATGAGGATTCTGTGTCCATATAAAAGGTAAAGGTACACAGACTGATATCCAGGAAACTCTGGTACCACTCATGGTAGTTAAAGGATAATTCATCCCTACTCTCAATTATAAGGAAAATTATGAAGTGTCACTGAAGAGTTCTGTGTCCATATAAAGGTACAATGACCCATACTGAGTTTATCCAGGGAACTCTGTACCACTCATTTATATAAGGATAATGTATCCCCTATCGGTAAATTCTAAGGATATTATAAGTCCCTGAGGATTCTGTTTCTCTATAACAAGGTACAATGACACAGACTGAGTTCTACAGGGAACTCTGGTACCACTCAATGTATTATAAGGGATAATACATCCCTACTGTAAATTATAAGATATTGAAGTCACTTTAGGGAGTTTCTAAAGGGAAAATGTATCCCCTACTGCAAATTATTAAGGATTTAAGAAGCCATGAAGTTTATGTGTCTATCTAAAGGTACAAGACACCGACGAGTTAGACAGGGAACTCTGGGTACCACTCATGTATTATAAGGATAATGTTCCCCTACTGTAAATTATAAGGATATTAAGAAGTCACTGAGGAGTTTCTGTGGCTCTGTAAGTACAATGACAACATACTTGCGTTATACAGGGAACTCTTGGTACCACTCGTATTATAATAAGGGATAAATAATCCCCTACTGTAAATTTAATGATATTAAATCACTTAGAGTTCTAAGGGATATGTTAATCCCTTATATACTTTACAATTATAAGAATATTAAAGCCACTGAGAGTTTCTTTGTCTATATAAGGTAGAAAAACAAGGAACGACTGAGTTATACATGGGAACTCTGGGTCCCACTATGTCTTATAGGGATAATGTATCCCCTACTGTAAATTATAGGTATTAGAAGTCACTGAGGAGTTCTGTGTCCATATAACGGGTACAAGGAACACAGACTGAGTTATACAGGGAACCCTGGGTACCACTCCATGGATTATAAGGGATAATGTATCCCCTACTGTAAATGGATAAGGATAATTAGAAGTCACTGAGAGTTCTGTGTCCGACAAAGGACAAGACACAGACTGAGTTATACAGGGAACTCTGGGTACCACTCATGTATAAGTAAGGTATAAATGTGCCCTACTGTAAATTATAAGGATTTAGAAGTTCACTGAGGAGTTCTGTGCCCTATAAAGGTACAAGGACACAGACTGAGTTATACAGGGAACTCTGGGTAACGCACTCATGTATTATAGGATATTCTCCCACTGTAAATTATAAGGATATAAGAAGTCACTGAGGAGTTCTGTGTCCCATAATAAATGTACAATGACACGACTGAGTTATACAGGGAACTCTGGGTACCACGCATGTTATGGTAGAAGGGATATGTGATCCCCTACTGTAAATTATAAGGATATTAGAAGTCCATGAGGAGTCTGTGTTATATAAGGTACAAGGACCAGGACGTGAGTTAATCCAGGGTACTACGGGTACCACTCATGTATTATAAGGGATAATGTTCCCTACTGTAAATATAAGGATATTAGAGTCACTGAGGTAGTGTCTGGTACCATATAAAAGGTACAAGGACACAGACTGAGTTATACAGAGGAACTCTGGTACCACTATTATTACTAAGGGATAATGTACCCTACTGTTAAATTATAAGGATATAGAGTAAGCACGGAGGAGTTCTGGTGTCATATAAAGGTAACAAGGACACAGACTGAGTATACAGGAACTCTGGGTACCACTCATGTATTATAGGGATATGTATCCCTACTGTAAATTATAAGGATATTAGAAGTCACTGAGGAGTTCTGTGTCCATATAAAGGTACAAGGACACATGACGATTATACAGGGAACTCTGGGTACCACTCATGTATTATAAGGGATAATGTATCCCCTACTGTAATTATAGGATACTTAGAAGTCACTGAGGAGTTCGGGTCATATAAAGGTACAAGGACACAGATGAGCTATACAGGAAACTCTGGGTGGACCCACTCATTAATTATAAGGATAATGTATCCCCTACTGTAAATATAAGGATATTAGAAGTCACTGAGAGAGTTCTGTGTCCATATAAAGGTACAAGGACACAGTACTGAGTTATACAGGGAACTCTGGTGGTACCACTCATGTATGAAAGGGATAATGTATCCCCTACTGTAAATTTAAGGATTATTAGAAGTCACTGAGGAGTTCGTGTCTCTAAAGTACAAGACACGACTGAGTTATCAGGGAACTCTGGGTACCACTCATGTATTTATAAGGGATAATATCCTACGTGTAATTATAAGGTATATTTAGAACCCTAGGAGTTCTAAGGGTAATGTATCCCCTATGTAAATTAAAGGATATAGAAGTCACTGAGGAGTCTGTGTCTATATACAGTGACAAGACCAGACTGAGTTTACAGGAACTTGGGTACCACTCTGTATTATAAGGGGATAATGTATCCCCTACTGTAAATTATAAGGATATTAGAAGTCATGAGGAGTTAGTGTCTATATAAGGTACAAGACACCGACTGAGTGATACAGGGAACTCTGGGTACCATCATGTATTATAAGGGATAATGATTCCCATACTGTAATTATAAGGATTATTAGAAGTCACTGTAGATTCTAAGGGATATGTATCCCTTACTGAATTATTAGGATATAGAAGTCACTGAGAGTTCTGTGTCTATAAAGGACAAGGAACAGACTGAGTTAATACAGGGAACTCTGGGACCACGATGTATTATAAGGGATAATGTATCCCCTACTGTAAATTATAAGGATATTAGAAGTCACTGAGGAGTTCTGGGTGTCTATATAAGGTACAAGGACACAGACTGAGTTATACAGGGAAACTCTGGGTACCACAGTATTATAAGGATAATTATCCCCTACTGTAAATTATAAGGATTATTAGAAGTCACTTAGGAGATTACTATAGGGATAATTATCCTACGTATTATAAGATTTGAGTCACTGAGAGTTCTGTTTATATAAAGGTACAAGGACACAGCTGAGTTTACAGGGAACTCTGGGTACCACTGCATGTATTATAAGGGATAAGTAATCCCCTACTGTAAATTATAAGATTATAGAAGTCACTGAGCAGTTCTGTGTCTATATAAAGGTACCAGGACACAGACTGATTATACAGGGAACTCTGGGTACCACTCATGTATTATAAGGGTAAATGTATCCCCTACTGTAAATATAAGGATATTAGAAGTCACTGAGGAGTTCTGTTCTATATAAAGGTACAAGGCACAGACTGAGTTTATACAGGGAACTCTGGGTACCACTCATGTATTATAAGGAAATGTATCCCTACTGAATATGAGGATATTAGAAGTCACTGAGGAGTTCTGTCTATATAAGGTACAAGGACACAGACTGAGTTATACAGGGAACTCTGGGTACCACTCATGTATTTAAGGGATAATGTATCCCCTACTGTAAATTATAGGATATTAGAAGTCACTGAGAGTTCGTGTGTCATATAAAGGTACAAGGACACAGACTGAGTTATACAGGGAACTCTGGGTACCACTCATGTAATAAGGGATAATGTATCCCATACTGTAAATTATAAGGATATTAGAAGTCATGAGGAGTTCGTGTCTATTAAAGGTACAAGGACACAGACTGAGTTATACAGGGAACTTGGGTACCACTCATGTATTATAAAGGATAATGTACCCTACTGTAAATTATAAGGATATTAGATATCACTGAGGAGTTCTGTGACTATAAGGACAAGACACAGACTGAGTTATACAGGGAACTCTGGTTACCCTCATGTATATAAGGGATAATGTATCCCCTACTGTAATTATAAGGATATTAAGTCACTGAGGAGTTCTGTGTCTAATAAAGGTACAAGGACACAGACTGAGTTATACAGGGAACTCTGGGACCACTCATGTATGTAAGGATAATGTATCCCATACTGTAATTATAAGGATATTTGAAGTCACTGGGGAGTTCTGTGTCTATAATAAGTACCAAGGACACAGACGTGTTATACAGGGAACTCTGGGTACCACCTCATTATTATAAAGATATATCCCCTACTGTAAATTATAAGGATATTAGAAGTCACTGAGGAGTTCTGTGTTATATAAGGTACAAGGACACAGACTGAGTTATACAGGGAAACTCTGGGTACCACTCATGTATTATAAGGGATAATGTATCCCTACTGTAAATTATAAGGATATTAGAAGTCACTGAGGAGTTCTGTGTCTATTAAAGGTACAAGGACACAGCTGAGTTATACAGGGCCTCTGGGTACCACCATGTATTATAAGGGATAATGTATCCCCTACTGTAAATTATAAGGATATTAGAGTTACTGAGAAGTCTAGGACCAGTTATCTCTTTTAAACTCAGTTTTGTGGGTAATATATTAAAATTAGATTGGAGTTCTGTATTAGACCACTCTGATAGGTATGAAGCTGCATTATGTGCAATATTAGATTCGGGCCTAGGTCACTTCAGGCATCCCCACTCTCCCTGAAGTTTAGGGAGTCTCCTGATTTTAATGGCAGTCCTGACTCCCTGAAATGTTGTTTTGAATTAGAGTGAGGAGCACAATGATGCAGTGTCTTTTATGTGGTTAACAGTACAAGAAACACCTTACTAGTGACATGACTTGTGTGCAAGAGTGTCTGACTGTTTACATGTGTGTGTCTGTATGCATGGATTATGTGTTAATCTTGGGGTGGGGCTTTAGGGGGTGTGGCTTTAGGGGGTGGGAATCCTCCCTGAAATGAGTTTTGGCAGGGTGGGATGTCTGGCACTCTCCTTTTTGGCTATTAGTCGGTAGTTTCCAAGGTGCTCCCCTGCCAGGTCCGCTACCCAGGACCCACGGCTATAGCACAAGCAAATTATTTGTAAGGGGCACTCTTAGGTGAAGTTCAATATCTTTTATTAAATCACATCAATAGATTTTCCAGGGTACATAATTGCCACAGATTCTTGTACAAGTCATTCTGAATTGAGAAAGCCAGTCGGATGACTAGCGAAACGTCTTCAAGAACTACATTTCAAGTCCAGTTGATCTAATTGAATACAACAGATATACCATGACCTGGATGAATGAATATTACAGATATACCATGACCTGGATGAATGAATATTACAG
>JAACNH010001244.1:0-89569 GCA_019447015.1 Hymenochirus boettgeri
TAATAATGTAGGGTTAATGTCACTGTTATAGATCTCACACTCCTGTCCAATAATGTAGGGTTATTGTCACTGTTATAGATCTCTAACTACCGTCTAATAATGTAGGGTTAATGTCACTGTTATAGATCTCACACTCCTGTCTAATAATGTAGGGTTACTGTTACTGTTATAGATCCCAAACTCCTGTGTGGTAATGTAGGGGTTAATGATCACAAGATGTATAAACCTCAGTATTCTAGTTTGTTGGCTTTGGGTTGCAGTTTGTGCGCTTGACCTCTAAAAGATTCTCCACCACTGATGTAGAGAATACAGTAATGTGATAATCTATCACTATGTCTTTCTCTATATGTCTATTGATCTGTCTGTTACAGTCCATCTCTGCTCCCTACCTCCTATATACTATATATATATCCGTCTGTCTGTCTGTCTTACTGTCTATCTATCAATATGTCTTTCTCTATATACTATATGTGTATTGATCTGTCTGTCACAGTCCATCTCTGCTCCCTACCTCCTATATACTATATATATATCTGTCTGTCTGTCTGTCTGTCTTACTGTCTATCTATCAATATGTCTTTCTCTATATACTGTATGCATATTGATCTGTCTGTCACAGTCCATCTCTGCTCCCTACACCATATATATATATATATATATATATATATATATATATATATATATATAGATATTATATAAAGATATATATATATATATATGGTGTAGGGAGCAGGATGGGACGTGACAGACAGATCATATGCATACGTATATAGAGAAGAATATTGATAGATAGCAGTAAGACAGACAGACAGACAGAAAGATAGATATATAATATAGTATTATAGGAGGTAGGGAGCAGAGATGGACGGTGACAGGACAGATCAAACACAGATAGTATATCGGAGAAAGACATATGATAGATAGACAGTTAAGACAGACAGACAGAACGCGATTATATATATAGGATATAGGAGGTAGGGAGGCAGAGTGGACTTAAACAGACAAGAATCAAATAGAACATATAGAAAAGACATAGTGATAGATTATCACATTACTGTATTCTCTACATCAGTGGTGGAGAATCTTTTAGAGGTCAAGCGCACACACTGCAACCCAAAGCCAACAAAAACTAGAATACTGAAGGGTTTATACATCTTGTGATCATAACCCTTTACATTACCACACAGAGAGTTGGGACTATAACAGAAAAGTAACCATACCATTATTAGACAGGAGTGTGAGGATCTATAACAGTGAACATTAACCTACATTATTAGACAGGTAGTGAGAGATATAGAACAGTGAACTAACCCACATTATGGACAGGAGTGTGAGTTCTAAACAGGACAGTAAACCCTACATATAGACGGTAGTTAGAGATCTATAACAGTGACATAAACCCTACATTATTAGACGGTAGTTTGAGATCTATAGCAGTGACTTAAACCCTACATTATTGGGACAGGAGTGTGAGATTATAACAGTGACATTAACCCTACATTATTAGACAGGAGTGTGAGATCAAAACAGTGACATTAAACCCTAATATTATTTAGACAGGAGTGTGAGATCTATAAACAGTGACATTTTAACCCACATTATTAGACAGGAGATTTGAGATCTATAACAGTGACATTTAAACCATACCATTATTAGACAGGAGTTTGAGATCTAGAACAGTGACATTAACCCTTATATTATGAGACAGGAGTGTGAGATCTATAACAGTGACATTAACCCTACATATTAGACAGGGATTGAGATCTATAACAGTGACATTTAACCCCTTACATTATTAGAGGGGTTTGAGATCTATCACATGACATTAAACCCTACATTATAGACAGGAGATTGAAGATCTATAACAGTGACTAACCATTACATTATTAGACGGAGTTTGAGATCTATAAAGTGGACATTTAACCTACATTATTAGACAGGAGTTTGGGGGTGGGATCTATAAAGTGAACATTAACCCTTACATTATTAGAAGGGAGTTTGAGATCCAAAACAGTGACATTAAACCCACAGTATCGGACAGGAGGTTGAGTGTGAGATTATAACAGTGACATTAAAACCCTTTAATTATAGACAGGAGATTGAGATCTCTAACAGGGACATTACCCCTACTATTAGACAGGAGTGTGGAGATCTATACAGTGACATAACCCTACATTTAGACAGGAGATGGAGATCTAGAACAGTGACATATAACCCCTACATTATTAGACAGGAGTTGAGATCTAGAACAGTGACATTTAAACCTAATTATTAGACAGGGGGAGGTGGAGATCTATAACAGGACAGTAACCATACATTATTAGACAAGGGTGTGAGTCTATAACACCCCCAGGACATTAACCTCATTTGTAGACAGTAGTTTGAGATTTATACAGTGACATTAACCCTACATTATTAGGAAGGGAGGATTGGAGATCTATAACTAGTGACATTAACCCTACATTATTAGACAGGAGATGGACATCTATAACAGTGACATTAACCATACATTATGAGACAGGAGTGACATCTCTAAAACAGTGACATAACCCTACATTATTAGACAGGAGTGTGAGATCTAACAGGACATTAACCTAAATAGTAGACAGGAGTGTGAGATCATAAACCCCCCACAGGACATAACCATACATATTAGATAGGGAGGTGAGATCTATAACAGGACATTAACCCTATATTATTAGACAGGAGTTTGAGATTCTATAACAGTGACCATAACCATACATTATTAGACGGGTGATGTTGAGATCAATAAACAGTGACCTTAAACCCTACATTATAGGACAGGATGGTTAAGATCTATAACAGTGACATTAACCCTACAGGATAGACAGGAATAGTTGAAGATCTATAAACAGCGACATTAACCGACATTACTAGACGGGAGTTGAGATCGATAAACGTGACATTTACCCTAATTATTAGACAGGAGTGTGAGATCTATAACATGGACATAACCCTACATATCGACGGGAGTTGAGGATCATAACAGCGCTATTAACCCTACATTAGTAGGACAGGAGTTTGGGATCTATAACAGTGACATACCCTACATTATTAGACGGTTTAGTTTAAATCGTATAACAGGGAATTAAACCTACATTATAGACGGTGTTAGAGAGCTATACAGTGAATTAACCCTTACATGATAGACAGGGGTTTGAGATCTATAACAGTGACATTAACCCCTACATATTAGACGTAGTTAGGAGATCTATAACAGTGACAATTAACCCCACATTATTAGACGGGGGGGTGTGTGAGATCTTATAACAGTGAAATTAACCCTACATTATTAGACGAGTTGAGATCTATAAACAGTGACATTTAAACCTACATTACTAGAAGAGGAGTTTGAGATATAATAAACAGTGACATTAACCCTACATTAGTAGACAGGAGTTTGAGATCTATAACAGTGGACCATTAACCCTACATTATTAGACAGGAGTTTGAGATCTATAACAGTGACATGAAACCCTACATTATTAGACGGTTTAGTTAGAGATCTATACAGTGATATTAAACCCTACATTATAGACAGGAGTTTGAGATCTATAACAGTGACATGAAAAAACCTACATGATTAGACGGTAGTTAGAGATCTATAACAGTGATATTAACCACTACATTATTAGACGGAGTTTGAGATCTAAACAGTGACATTAACCCTACATTATTAGACGGTAGTTTGAGATCTATAACAGTGACTTTAACCCTACATTATTAGACAGGAGTTTGAGATCTATACAGTGACATTCACCCTACATTATAGTTAGACGGATTAGAGATCTATAACAGGTGACATTAACCCTACCATTATTAAGGACAGGGAGTTGAGATCATTAACAGTGACATTAAACCCTACATGATAGACAGGAGTTTGAGATAATAAACAGTGACATAACACTTCGTATTAGACAGGAGTTTGAGATCTATAACCAGTGACATAACCCTACATTATTAGACGGTTAGTTTGAGATCTATAACAGTGACATAAAACCTAAATTATTAGACAGGAGGTTGAGATAATAAACAGTGACATTAACCCGACATTATTAGGACGGTAGTTAGAGATCTATAACAGTGACATTAACCCTACATTATTCGACAGGAGGTTGAGGATCTATAACAGTGACATGAACCCTACATTATTAGACAGGGATTGAGATCTAAACAGTGACATTAACTAAGTTATTAGACAGGAGTTTGAGATCTATAAAACAGGACATTAAACCAACATATTAGACAAGGAGATGAGATCTATAACAGTGCATAACCATACATATTTATGAAAGGAAGTTGGATCTAGAACAGTGACATGAACCTCATTATTAGACGGTAGAGTTAGAGATCTATAACAGTGATATTAACCCTACAATATTAGACAGAAGTGTGAGAGATTAAAACAGTGACATTAACCCCTACATTATTAGACGGGGAGTTTGGGATCTATAACGTGACTTACCCTACATTATTTAGACAGGAGATTGAGATCTAGAACGGTGACATTACCCTACATATTAGACGGGAGTTTGGGATCTAGAACAGTGACATAAACATACATTATTAGGACAGGAGATTGGTGAGATCTAGAACAGTGACATTAACCCGACATATTAGACAGGAGATTGAGATCTATAACCAGTGACGTTAACCTACATTATTAGACAGGAGCTTGAGATCTATAACAGTTGGACATTAACCCTACATTATTAGGACAGGGAGATTGAGATCTATAACGGTTGACATTAACCCTAATTATTCAGGACAGGAGTTGAGATCTAACGGGACATGTTAACCCTACATTATTAGACGGTAGTTAGAGATCTATAACAGGACATTAAACCCTACATATTAGACAGGAGTTGAGATCTAAAGTGCCATAACCCTACATATTAGACAGGAGATGAGATCTAGTAACAGTGATATTAACCCTAACATTATAGACAGGAGTGTGAGATCTATAAAAGGGACATTAACCCTACAGTATTAGAAAGGAGTTTGAGATCTATAACAGTGACATTAACCTACATTATTAGACAGGAGTTGAGAATCTATAACAGTGACAGTAACCCTACATTTATAGACAGGAGTTTGAGATCTATAACAGTGACATTTAACCCTACATTATAGCAGGAGTTTGGGATCTATACAGGACATTAACCCCACCATTAGTAGAAGGAGTTTGGGATCTATAACAGTGACATTAACCCTACATTATTAGGACAGGAGTGTGAGAAATCTAGAACAGTTGACATTACCCTACATTATTAGACAGGAGTTTGAGATCTAAACAGTGACATTAACCCTACATGATTAGATAGGAGATTGAGATATATAAACAGTGACATTAACTTACATCTTAGACAGGAGATTAGATCTATAACTAGCGACATTAACCGTACATTATTAGACAGGAGTTGAGATCTATAACGGTGACATTAACCTACATTAATAGACAGGAGATGAATCTATACAGTGACATTAAACACTAACATGATTAGACAGGGAGTTTGAGATCAAACAGCGGCCATTAACCCTACATTATTAGACAGGAGAATTGAAGATCATAACAGTGACATTAAACCCTACATTATTGACAGGAGATTGAGATCTATAACAGTGGAAATAACCCTGACATTATTAGGACAGGAGATTTGAGAATCTATAACGTGACCATTAACCCTACATTATTAGACAGGAGTTTAAGATCTATAACAGTGAATAACCCTACATTATGTAGACAGGAGTGTGAGATCTATAACAGTGACAAACCCTACATTATTAGACAGGAGTGAGATCTATAAACAGTGACATTAACCCTACATTATTAGACATAGTTGAGATCTATAACAGTGACATTAACCCTACATTATAGACAGGAGTGTGAGATCTATAAACAGTGACCATTAACCCTACATTATAGATGGGTTAGTGGAGATCTATAACAGTGACATTGCCCTAACATTATTAGACGGGAGATTGAGATCTATAACAGTGACTAATTAACCCTAATTATAGACAGAGTTTGGGATCTATAACAGTGACCATTAACGCCACATTAGTTAGACAGGAGATGAGTCTATAACAGGACATTAAAACCCTACATTATTAGGACAGGAGTTTTGAGATCTATAACGTGACCATTACCCTACATTATTAGACAGGAGATTGAGATCTGATAACAGTGACATTAACCCTACATTATTTAGACAGGGAGTTTGGGGATCTATAACCGTGACATTTTAACCCTACATTATAGACAGAGTTGGGATCGATAACAGGAACATTAACCCTACATTATTTAGACAGGAGTGTGAGATCTATAACAGTGACATTAACCCTAACATTTATTAGACAGGAGATGAGAATCTCTAACAGAGACATTAACCCTATATTATTAGAAGGAGTGTGAGATATAACAGCGACATTAACCCTACATTATTAGGAAGGAGATTGGATCTATACAGCGACATTAACCCTACATATTAGACGGAGATTGAGATCTATAACAGTGACGTTAACCCTACAGTTATTAGAACAGGATAGTTGAGATATATAACAGTGGACGTTAAACCCTACAGTATTAGACAGGAGAGTTGAGATCTATAACTGTGACATTAACCCTACATTATTAGACAGGAGTTTGAGCTTCTTAACGGTGATATTATAACTCCTAATTATAGACAGGAGTTTGAGATCTATAACAGTGACATTTAACCCCCTACATTATTAGGACAGGAGTTGAGATCTATAACAGTGACATTAACCCGACATTATTAGACAGGAGTTTGAGATCTATAACAGTGAAATTAACCCTACATTATTAGACAGGAGTTTGAGAGTCTTATAACAGTGACATCTAACCCTACATTATTGACAGGAGTTTGGGTTGATCTTAACAGTGACATAACCCCACATTTTAGACAGGAGTTTTGGGATCTATAACAGTGACATTAACCCCAATATTAGACAGGAGTTTGAGATCTATAACAGGGACATTAACCCTACATTATTTAGAAGGAGATTGAGGATCATAACGTGACAGTACCCCTACTTATTAGACAGGAGATTGAGATCTAAAACGGGACCATTAACCCTATCTGATTAGACAGGAGTGTGTGTGAGTGTGAGATCTATAACAGCGAAATTACCTACATTATTTAGAAAGTGAGATTGAGATCTATCTATAACAGCGACATAACCCTACATTATTAGAAGGAGATTGAGATCCTATAAACAGGGACGTAACACCTACATATGCGACGGATGTTGAGATCTTATAACAGTGACGTTAACCCTCATTATTGGACGGAGATTGAGATCTATAACGTGACATTAAACCTAATATTAGACAGGAGATTGAGATTCTTATAACGGTGACCCATTAAACCTACATTATTAGACAGGGGTTTGAGAGCTTAACGGTGGACATAAACCCTACATTATTAGCAGAGATTGAGAGATCTTTAACAGTGACATTAACCCTACAATATTAGACAGGAGTTTGAGATCTTATAACAGCGACATGAACCTACAATTAGACAGGAGGTGTGGAGAATCATAACAGTTGCAACAAAACCCTTACATTATTAGCTGGTTAGTTTGCGTCTATAACAGTGACATTTGAACCTTACTTATTAGGACGGGAGATTGAGATCGATAAAAGTGACATTAAACCCTACATTTTTTAGAAAGGAGTTTGGGGAGTTGGGAATCTATAAACAGTTGACATTAACCCTACATATTAGACAGGAGATTGAGATCTATAACAGTGACATTAACCCTACATTATTCGAAAGAGATTGAGATCCTCTACAGTGACATTAACCCTACATTATTAGACGGATTTGAGATCTTATAACAGTGACATTAACCCTACATTATTAGAACAGGTGTGAGACTATCAACAGTGACATTAACCTACATTATTAGACAGAGTTTGAGATCTATAACAGTGACCATTTAACCCCTACATATTAGACAGTAGTTTGAGATCTATAACAGTGACATTAACCTAACATTGATTAGACAGGAGTGGTGAGACGATAACAGTGACATTAACCCTACATTATTAGATGGTAGTTTGAGATCTATAACAGTGGACATTGAACCCTACATTATAGGACGGGGAGATTGAGATCTATAACAGTGACATTAACCCACATTATTAGACAGGAGTTTGGGATTCTAAAACAGTGACATTGAACCCACAGTATTGGACAGGAGATTGAGATCTATAACAGTGACATTAACCCTAACATTATGAGACAGGAGTTTGAGATCTATAACAGTGACATTAACCCTACATTATTAGACAGGAGATTGAAAATCTATAAACAGTGACAGTAACCCTACATATTAGACAGGGTTTGAGGTCTATAACAGTGACATTAACCCTAAATTATTAGACAGGGAGTGTGAGATCTTAACAGTGACATTAACCTACATTAGAGACAGGAGAGTTTGAGATCATAACAGTGACAATTAACCCGACATTATTAGATGGTAGCTTTGAGATCTATACCAGTGACATTGACCATACAGTTCATTGACGGGATGCATTGAGATCTATAACAGGACATAACCCTACATATTAGACAGGAGGTTGGGATATAGAAATGACATTAACCCCTACTATTAGACGATAGAGAGATCTATAACAGTGGACATTAACCCTACAGATTAGCAGGAGTTTGAGATCTATAACAGGCCATTACCCTACATTATTAGACAGGAGTTTGGGATCTATAACAGTGAAATTTTAACCCTACATTATTAGACGGTGAGTTAGAGAATCTATAACAGTGCATTAACCCACATTATAGACAGGAGTGTGAGATCTATACAGTGACATTAACCCTAATTATTAGAAGGTAGTTAGAGATCTTATAACAGATGACATTAAACCCCACATTATTAGGACAGGAGATTGAGATCAAACCCCCGGTGACTTAACCCTACATTATTAGACAGGAGATTGAGATCTATAAAACAGTGACCATTAACCCTACATTTTAGCGGTTAGTAGAGATCTATTAACAGTGACATTAACCCTACCTTAGACAGGAGATTGAGACTTCTATAACGGTTGAATTAACCCACATTATTGTTTGACAGGCTTTGGGATCGATAACAGTGCTACATGAAACCCGACATTATCTAGACAGGAATTGAGATCTAAAACGGTGACATTTAACCCTACATTATTAGACAGGAGTTGGGGATCTATAACAGGGACATGAACCCTACATTATTAGACAGGAGATTGAGATCTATAACAGTGACATAACCTAACATAGTTAGCCGCGTAGTGAGAGATCTATAACAGTGACATTACCCTACATTATTAAGACAGAGAATGAGATCTCTAACGGTGACTAACCATAACATTAGTAGACCGGAGATTGAGATCTATAACGGTGACATTAAACCCTACCATTATTAGATGGTAGTTTGAGATCTAGAACAGCTGACATAAACCCTACATTATTAGACAGGAGTGTGGATCTATAACAGTGGACATTAACCCTACATTATTAGACAGGGAGTTGAGATCTATAACAGGACATTAAACCCGACATATTAGACAGGAGTGTGAGATCTATAACAGTAGTGACATTAACCCTACATTATTAGACAGGACTTTGAGATCTATAACAAGCGACATTACCCTACATTATTAGACAGGAGTTGGGATCTTAACAGTGACATTAAACCCTACATTATTAGACGGTAGGTAGTAGAGATCTAGAACAGGACATTAACCTACATTATTAGACAGGAGATGAGATCTATAACGGTGGGACATTAACCCGACATTATTAGACAGGAGATTGAGATCATAACCGGTGACATTAACCCTAAATTTTAGACGGTTAGTTTGAGATCTATTAACAGTGAAAGTAACACTACCTTATTGACAGGGAGTGTGAGATCTATAATCAGCTGACATTAACCCATTACATTATTAGACAGGAGTTGAGATCTATAACAGGGACATAACCCTACATTATTAGCTGTAGTTTGAGATCTATAACAGTGAATTGACCCACATTATTAGACGGGAGATTGAGATCTATTAACAGTGACATTAACCCTACATTATTAGAAGGGAGTTGGGTGGATCTTATAACAGTGACATTAAACACCTACATTATTAGACGGTAGTAGAGATCTATAAACAGTGACATTAACCTACATTATGAGACAGGGAGTTTGAATCTATAACAGTGACCATTAACCCTACATTATTAGACAGGAGTTTGGGATCTATAACAGGTGACTTAACCAACATTATTAGAACGGTGGTAGTTCGAGATATATAACAGTGACATTATTAACCCTACATATTAGACAGGGAAGTGGTGTCGAGATCTATAACGTGACATTTAAACCTAACTTATTAGACGTAGTTAGAGAAGCTAAACAGTGAACAACACAATTTAACCCACATTATTAGACGGGAGGATTGAGATCTATAACGGTGACATAACCCTCACATTATTAGACAGGAGATTGAGTGATCTTAACAGTTGACATTAACCCTACAATTAGACGGTAGTTAGAGTTCTATAAACAGTGACAGGAAACCCTACATTATTAGACAGGAGATTGAGATCTCTATAAAGGTGGGACATTAACCACATTATTAGCACAGGAGATGAGGCTCTATAAACAGGGACATTAACCCTACTTAATGACGGTAGTAGCGTATCTATAAACAGTGACTTAACCCTAATTATAGAAGGAGATTTGAGATCTATAACGGTGACATTAACCCTACATATTGACAGGCGTTTGGGATCTTATAAAGTGAGCATTAACCCTACATTATTAGACAGGAGATTGAGATAAACGGTGACATAACCCGAATTATTTAGACAGGAGTTTGGGATCTAGAACAGTGGAGCATTAACGACTACATTATTAGACAGGAGATTGGAGAACTATACAGTGACATTAACCCTCATGATTAGACATTGTTTGAGATCTATAACAGTGGGACATTAACCCTAAAGTATTAGACAGTTTAGTTTGAGATATCTAACAGTGACTTTAACCCTACATTATTAACAGGAGATTGAGATCTAGAACAGGACATGAACCCTACATTATTAGACGGTGTAGAGATCTATTTAACAAGGACATTAACCCTATCATTATAGACAGGAGAGTGAGATCTTAACGGACATTAACCTTACATATTAGACAGAGATTGAGGATCTATACGGTGCGACATTACACCCTACATTATGAGATGTAGGTTTGAGACCTATAACAGTGACATTACCCTCTACATTATTTAGATGGAGTTTGAGATCTATAACCAGTGAAATTACCCTACATTATTAGATGGTAGTTGAGATCTATAACAGTGACATTACCCTACATTATTAGACAGGAGAGTGAGAGATCTAGAACGGTGACATTAAACCCTACAGTATTAGACAGGAGATGAGATCTATAACAAGTGACATTAACCCTCATTATTGATGGTAGTTTGAGATCAAACAGTGACATAACCTACATTATTGACAGGAGTTTGAGATCATAAACAGTGACATTAACCCTACATTAGTAGACGGAGTGGGATATCTATAACAGTGGAACATTAACCCACATTTTAGTGGTTAGTTTAGATCTTAACATGACATTAACCCTACATTATTAGAAAGGAGTTTGAGATCTCTAACGTGACATTAACTCCTACTATTAGACAGGGAGTTTGAGATATAAACAGTGACATTAAACCCTACATTATTAGACAGGAGTGTGAGATCTAAACGGTGACATTAACCCTACCTTATTAGACGGGAGTGTGAGATCTATAACGGTGACATTAACCCTACATTATTAGAAGGAGATGAGATATAAACAGGGACATTAACCCACATTATTAGACAGGAGTTTGGGATCTATAACAGTGACATGAAACCCTACATTATGAACGGAGGTGGAGATCTAAAACAGTGACCATAAACCTACAATTTTAGACAGGAAGTTTGAGATCTATAACGGTGACATGAACCCTACATTATTAGGACAGGAGATTGAGAAAATGCTATAACGGTTGACATTAACCCACATTATTAGACAGGAGAGTGAGATCTAAACGGTGACAAACCTACTTATTAGACAGGAGTGTTTGAGATGCTATAACGGTGACATTAAACCCTCACATTATTAGACAGGAGGATGAGATCTATAACAGTGACATTAACCCTACATTATTGACAGGAGTTTGAATCTATAACGTGGTTACGGCCTAACCGGATTCGACAGGAGATTGCGATCTATAACGGTGACATAACCCTTACCTATTCGACAGGAGATTGAGATTCTAACAGGTGAAATTAACCCTTACATTATTAGACAGGAGTTTTGAGATCTATAACTGGTGAACATTATTGAAACCTACAATTAGAAAGGAGATGATATTTTTATAACGGTGACATTAACCTACATTATAGACAGGAGTTTGAGATCTAATACAGCGACATTAACCCTATATTATTAGACAGGAGAGATGAGATCTATAACAGCTGACATTAAACCTACATTATTAGACAGGGTTGTTTGAGATCTATAACAGTGACATTTAACCCTACATTATAGACAGTGAGGGTGGATCTATAAAACAGTGACATTAAACCCCTACAGTATTAGAAAGGGTTTGAGATCTATAACATGACATGAACCCTCCATATTAGACAGGATTGAGATCTATAACAGTGACATTAACCTACAGTAGTAGCAGGATGCTGGGAGATGCTATATAACAGTGACATTAACCCTACATTATTAGACATGAGTTTGAGTCTATAACAGTGACATTCCCTAATTATTAGACAGGAGAGTTTGAGATCTTAAAAAGTGACATACCTACATTATTAGACAGGATTGAGATCAATTAACAGTGACATTAACCCTACATTATTAGACAGGAGTTTAAGATCTATAACAGTGACATTAACCCTACATTATTAGACAGAGTTAAGATCTATAACAGCGACATTAACCCGACATTATTAGACGGGAGTTTGAGATCTATACAGGGACATTAACCCTCATTATTGAGGAAAGGAGTTTGGATCTTAACAGTTACTAATAACCCTTACATTATTAGACAGGGAGTGTTGAGATCTATAAACAGCGATATTAACCCCTACATTATTAGGACGGAGTTGAGACTATACAGGACCAATAAACCTACATTATGAGACAGGTGGATTGTGAGTGAGATCTATAACAGTGACATTAACCCTACATTATTACAGACGATTGTATTACAGGACATGACCACTATGCAGTTGAGATATAACGCAGGACATTAACCCTACATTATTGGACAGGAGGTTGATGAGATCTATAACAGTGACATAACCTACATATTAGACAGGTAGTTAGAGAATCATATAACAGTGGACATGTAACCTACATTATTAGACTGGGGGTTTGTGAGAATCATAACAGTAGACCAGTTAACCCTACATTATTAGACAGGAGTGTGAGATCTATAACAGTGACATTAACCTACATTAAGACAGGATTGAGATCTATTAAACAGTGACATTAACCCTACATTATTAGACAGGAGTTGAGATCTATAACAGTGACATAACCCACATTATTAGACAGGAGTTGAGATCTATAACAGTGACATTAACCCTACATTATTAGACGGAGTGTAGAGATCTATAACAGTGATATTAACCCTACATTATTAGACAGGAGTTTGAGATCTATAACAGTGACATTAACCCTACATTATTAGACGGGAGTGTGAGATCTATAACAGTGACATTAACCCTACATTATTAGACAGAGAGTGTGAGATCTATAACAGTGACATTAACCCTACATTATTAGACGGGTAGTTTGAGATCTATACAGTGACATTAACCCTACATTATTAGACGGAAGTGTGAGATCTATAAACAGTGACATTAAACCCTACATTATTAGACGGAGTTAGTGGAGATCTATAACAGTGACAGTAAACCCTACATTATTAGACAGGAGTTGTGAGATCTATAACAGTGACATAACCCTACTTATTAGACAGGAGTTGAGATCTATAACAGTGACATTAACCCTACAGTTATTAGACAGGAGTGTGAGATCTTATAACAGTGACATGACCCTACATATTAGACAGGTAGTTTGAGATCTATAAACAGTGACATAACCCTACATTATAGACAGGAGTTTGAGATCTATAACAGTGACATTAACCCTTCATTATTAGACGGTAGTTGAGATCTATAACAGTGATCAACCCTACATTATTAGACCAGGAGTTTGAGATCTATAACAGTGACAAACCTACATTATTAGACAGGAGTTTGAGTCATAACAGGACATTAACCCTACATTATTAGACAGGAGTTGAGATCTATACAGTGACATTAACCCTACATTATTGAGACAGGAGTTGAGATCTATAACAGTGACATTAACACTACATTATTAGACAGGAGTTGAGATCTATAACAGTGACATAACCCTACATTATTAGCAGGTAGTTGAGATCTATAACAGTGACATTTAACCCTACATATTAGACAGGAAGTGTGAGATCTTATAACAGTGACATTAACCTACATTATTGACGAGGAGTATGGGATCTATAACAGTGACATTAACCCTACATTATTAGACAGGAGATGAGATTATAACGGGACATTAACACACATTATTAGACAGGGAGTTTGGGATCTAAACAGTGACATTAACCTACATATTAGACAGGAGGGTTGAGATCTATAACAGTGACATAACCCTACATTCTGAGACAGGGATTGAGATCTATAACAGTGACATTAACCCTTACATTATTGACAGGAGATTGAGATCTATAACAGTGACATTAACCCTACATTATTAGACAGGAGATGTGAGATCTATAACGGAGGTGAAAGTAACCCTACATTATAGACAGGAGTTTGAGATCTATAACAGTGACATTAACCCTACATTATTAGACGGAGTTAGATCTATAACAGTGACATTAACCCTACATTATTAGACAGGAGATTTGAGTCTAGTAACAGGGACATTAACCCTACATTATTAGACAGGAGAGGAGATCTATAACAGTGAATAACCTACATTATAGACGGGAGTTTGAGATCTTAACAGTGACATAACCCTACATTATTAGACAGAGGTTTGGATCTTAAACAGTGACATTAACCCTACATTATTAGACAGGAGATTGAGATCTATAACAGTGACATTAACCCTACATTATTAGACAGGAGTTTGAGATCTATAACAGTGACATTAACCCTACATTATTAGACAGGAGTTTGGGATCTATAACAGTGACATTAACCCAACATTATAGACAGGAGATTGGATCTAAAACAGTTGACATTAACCCCTACATTATTAGACAGGAGTTGTTGAGATCTATAACAGTGACATAACCCTACCTTATTAGACAGGAGTTTGAGATCTATAAACAGTGACATTAACCCTACATTATTAGAAGGAATTGAGATCTATAACAGTGACATTAACCCTACATATAGACAGGAGTTGAGATCTATAACAGGACATTAACCCTACATATTAGACGGAGTTGAGATCTATAACAGTGACATTAACCTACATTATTAGACAGGAGATTGAGATCTATAACAGTGACATAACCCTACATTATTAGACAGGAGTTGAGATCTATAACAGTGACATTAACCCTACATTATTAGACAGGAGATGAGATCTATAAACAGGACATTAAACCCTACATTATTAGACAGGAGATTGAGATCTATAACAGTGACATTAACCCTACATGATTAGACAGGAGTTGAGATCTATAACAGTGACATTAAACCCTACATTATTAGACAGGAGTTGAGATCTATAACAGTGACATTAAACCTACATTATAGACAGGAGTGTGAGATCATAAACAGTGACATTAACCCTACATTATTAGACAGGAGTTTGAGATCTCTAACCAGTGACATAACCCTCCATTATTAGACAGGAGTTGAGATCTATAACAGTGACATTAACCCTACTATTAGACAGGGGAGTTGAGATCTATAACAGTGACATAACCCTACATTATTTACGAGGAGTGAGATCTATAACAGGGACATTAACCCTACATTATTAGACAGGGAGATTGAGATCTATAACAGGACATTAACCCCTACATTATTAGACAGGAGTTTGGATCTAAACAGTGACATTAACCCTACATTGAGTAGACAGGAGATTAGAGATCTATAAATACAGTGACATTAACCCTACATTATTAGACAGGAGTTTGAGATCTATAACAAGTGACATTAACCCTACATTATAGACAGGGGATTGAGATCTATAACCGTGCATTAACCCTAATCATTTATGAGAGGAGTTGGGATCTATAACGGTGACATTAACCCTTACATTATTAGACAGGAGTTTGATCTATAACAGTGACATAACCCTACATTATTAGACAGGAGTTGAGGAGATATAAAAGTGACATTAACCCTACATATTAGACAGGAGTTTGAGATCTATAACAGGACATTAACCTACATTATTAGACAGAGTGTGAATCTATAAACGTGACATTAACCCTACATTATTAGACAGGAGATTGAAGATCTATAACAGTGACATTAACCCTACGATTATTAGACAGGGTAGTTGAGATCTATAACAGTGCGTTAACCCTACTTATGACAGGAGTTTGAGGATCTATAACGTGACATTAACCCTACATTATAGACAGGAGTTTATGAGATCTATAACATGTGACATTAACCTACATTATTAGACAGGAGTTTGAGATCTATAACGTGATATACCCTACATTTATTAGACAGGAGTTTGAGATCATTAACAGTGACATTTAACCCTACAATATTAGACGGAGTTTGAGATCTATAACAGTGACATTAACCCGAATTATTAGACAGGAGGTTTGAGATCTATAACAGTGACATTAACCCTACATTATTAGACAGGAGTTTGAGATCTATAACAGTGACATTAACCCTACATTTTTAGCAGGAGTTGAGATTTAACAGTGACATTAACCCCACATTATTAGACAGGAGTTGAGGATCTATAACAGGACATTAACCCTACATTAGATAGACAGGAGTTGAGATCTATAACGTGACATTAACCTACATTATAGACTGGGAGTAGAGATCTATAAACAGTGACATTAACCTACATTATTAGACAGGCGATTGAGATTATAACAGTGACATTAACCCTATTATTAGACAGGTGTTGAGATCTATAAACAGGCTTGAGGGGGTCATACACACGCTAACCACATTATTAGAAGGAGTTGAGATCTATAACAGTGACATTAACCCTTACTTATTAGACAGGAGTTTGAGATCTATAACAGTGACGTTAACCCTACATTATTAGACAGGAGATTGAGATCTATAACCAGTGGACATTAACCCTACATTATTAGACAGGAGATGAGATCTATAACGGTGACATTACCCTACATTATAGAACGGGGTTGAGATTCTAACGTGAATTAACCCTACATTATTAGACAGGAGTTTGAGATCTTAACAGTGACATTAACCCTACATTATTAGACAGGAGTTTGAGATCTATAACAGACGATCATAACCCTACATTATTAGACAGGAGTGTGAGATCTATAACAGTGACATTAACCCTACATTATAGACAGGTAGTTTGAGATCAAACAGTGACATTAACCTACATTATGACAGGAGTTGAGATCTAACAGTGACATTAACCCTAAATTTTTAGACAGGAGTTTGGGATCTATAACAGTGACATTAACCCTACATATTAGACAGGGGAGAATTGAGATCTATAACAGGGACATTAACCCTAATTATTAGACAGGAGTTTGAGATCTATAACAGTGACATAACCCTACATATTAGACAGGAGTGTTGCAGATCTATAACAGTGAACATTAACCCTACATTATAGACAGGAGGTGAGATCTATAACAGTGACATTAACCCTACATTATTAGACAGGAGTTTGAGTCATAACAGTGACATTAACAACCTTACATATTCCGACAGAGTTTGAGATCTATAACAGTGACAATTAACCTACATTATTAGACCAGGAGGTTGAGATCTATAACAGTGACATTAACCCTAACAGTATTAGAGGTAGGTTAGAGATCTAATAACAGTGACATTACCCTACATTATTAGACAGGGAGTTGAGATCTATATTAACAGTGACATAACCCTACATTATTAGACAGGAGTTTTGGGATCTATAACAGTGACATAACCCTACATTATTAGACAGGAGTATTGAGATCTAGTATAATCACGTGACATTAACCCTTCATTATTAGACAGGAGTGTGAATCTATAACAGTGACATTAACCCTACATTATAGACAGGAGTATTGATCTATAACAGTGACATGAACCCTACATTATGTAGACAGGAGTTGAGATCTAGAACAGTGCATATACCCTACATTATTAGACAGGAGTTGAGATCTATAACAGTGGACATTAACCCTACATTATTAGACAGGAGTTTGAGATCTATAACAGTGACATAACCTACATTATTAGAGGTAGTTGAGATCTATAACAGTGACTTAACCCTACATTGATTAGACAGGGAGTATTGAGATCGTATAACAGTGACATTAACCCTACATTATGACAGGAGTTTGGGATCTATAACAGTGACATTAACCCTACATTATTAGACAGAGTTGTGAGATCTATACAGTGACATTAACCCAACATTATTAGACGGTAGTGAGATCTATAACAGGACATTAACCCTACATATTAGGACAGGAGTTGGATCATACGTGACCAAGAACCCTAAATTAGAGAAGAGTTTGGATCTAAACAGGACATTAACCCTACATTATTAGACGGAGGTAGTAGTTAGATCTATAACAGTGACATTAACCCTAATTATTAAAGGAAGGAGTGTGAGATCTAAACAGTGACAATTAACCCTACATTATTAGAAGGTAGATGAGATCATAACAGTGACATTAACCCTACCTTATTATGAGACAGGAGATTGAGATCTATAAAGGTGACCATTAAACCTACATTATGAGACAGGAGATTGGATGAGATCTATAACAGTGACACTATACCCCACTTATTAGACTGGTAGTTAGAGATCTATAACAGTGACATTAACCTACATTATTAGACAGAGAGGATTGAGATCTATAACGGTGACATTAACCTTAATTATTTGACAGGAGTTTGGGATCTATAACAGTGGACATTCACCCTACATTATTAGACAGGAGATTGAGATCTATAACAGTGAATTAACCCTACATATTAGGACAGGAGATTGAGATCTATAACAGTGACATTAACCCTACATATTGAGACAGGAGATTGAACTATAACAGTGACATTAACCCTACATTATTAGACGGTAGTTAGAGATCTATAACAGTGACATTACCATCCATTCATTAGACAGGAGATTTGAGATCTATAAACAGTGACATAACCCGACATTTAGGACAGGAGATTGAGATCTAGTAACGGTGACATGTAACCTACATTATTAATGGTGTTTGAGATCTATAACAGTGAAATTAACCATACATTATTAGAAGGAGATTGGGATCATAACAGTGACATTAATATATATATATATATATATATATATATATATATATATATATAGTATAGGAGGTAGGGAGCAGTTGCCCGGACTGAATTAAATTACCTCCAGAAAAGTCTCACAGGAGCAGTGGATTGAACGAGATTACAGGTGAGTAGGAAGAGACAGCAAGTAAAGAGGGAAAGGAAAGCTTTGTCAATGGATTAGAAAAATAACAGTAACATAGTGTGTGATTTAAAAGTATAGCTTTGCAATGGACTCAACTTATTTACATTGTACATTGTACATTGTACATTCCCTTTGGGTGTCGCAGAAACACAAGTAATTCAACATTGTCCGCAGAGTTTTTGTTGCATGTTTTCATGGCTAAACATTATTAAAGTTAGTGATAAGAACTTTTGGTACACCCCTGATTGATGGTGTTTCCCTAAAATATTATTCCGATCTGGGTAAATCTGTCCCTCCTAATTCAATATATTCTTTACGTACATGGGTAAATCCAAAAAGGTATGTTAAAGGATAAGTGCACTGTAAAATCAAGTTATGTTCATTTGGAAGCTGCAGCTTTAAAAATACCGTTGCCATATTTTTTTTTCCCTATGTCCCTCCAGAGCCTAGCTTTGTGCCTTGGAAGTTACTGACATCTTGTTACTGGTTTGCTGAATGTTAAGCTCCGCCCCTCTGAGATTTCCTCTGCTTTCTCCTGCTTGAGCCTCAGACAGTAATGAGTGAGTGGCAAGGTTCGTAAACTTTAATTAAGCTTACCACATTACAATTCCTCCTGCAACTCCCATATAGTAAGGGCCCTCTGACCCCCCTATAGTAAAGGGAACTCTGAACCCCCATATAGTAAAGGACTCTCTGACCCCATATATAAAGGCCCCCAACAGTTAAAATGTCCCGCTGAGAGTGTAGTTTCAAGCTGTCATTTGCCTTTACTAGCAGAGGCTGGTTTTTTTTGCCCAATGAGGAGACCCATCAGATTTACAATCATTCATATGAGGCAATGGACGGCTGAGTGAGTCCAGCAGCTCCAAAACACAGGAAGTGTAAGGCGATCAGCTCCTGTACTTTCTATGCAGTGTTAACACAAAGGCCCAGCCCAATTGCTATGCTTGCATGCATTTAGGGGTGCATACAAATACATTGGCATTCTCACCTGCAACTGCACTGCTTCAGCGCATCATATACTCAGTTAGAGTGCAGTGAAGAATGCTCTGATTTGTATGTGGGAGACCAAACGAACACCTGCGAATCCAACTCAATGGGCCCCAGCACAAAGAGCCAATTCACTTGGGTCAGGACTCAGCCGGGGACCTGATCTAGTAGGATACGGAATCCTTTGAATGTTGCAATGGTTAACCTATTGGTAAGGAACGGGTTGACTGATATATAGATATAGATGATGTATAGATCGATAGTAATAATAATAATGATAGATAATAATAATAATAATAACTAAACCAGTATAGTAATTGTATTACTATCCCATGGGTTATTAGGAACCTACCGGTCAATTGGTTAATCTCCTGAAATCCTGGTTTGATCTCTGTATTGTTCAAATGTTTGTTTAATTTCTTTTATGTGTAAACTAATAATAAAATAAGTGTAAAAAATGAAATTCCCCTAACGGGGCTGGTTTCACTTGGAAGGATTTTTATTTAATATAAGGACGTTAAATTTATTATGTGGGACAATAGATTTGTCACAATGTTAATGGAATTAAGTTACAAAACTAATAATGTCCACTAATCTACTGGGCACAGAACAATATGCTGTTTATATTTTTGCTTGTTTATTCCTGTATTTTTGGTATTGAGCAAAATGCTGGTCCCCGAGTGTCCTGAATCTTTTCAGATAATTCAGATCCGTGTCTCTGGTCCTATATAATGATGGTTTGGATTATCCGTTGGTGGGTTATATACAGATATACCAAATCCTCTACATAATCTTATTTTGTACTATGGGACTTTCTGGGGAAATGCACTGACCGCTCCTGCCTTATGCTATGGGTCATTTTTATGTTTCACAGAGGTTCATAACTGAGCTTGGTGATTACCTCTATTCCATTAAACTCTGATTACTCTTATGTGTTATCCTATGGTACCCCTGCAGATCTATTTCACAGGCCCCTATCCCTGCTTGTCACCTGGAAAGCATGAAATGGTTTGTAGAACCATGAATATAGACAAGATGGAGATATTGTGGAATTGAGGATGATTATGGCTCATTACTCATTGGTAGAACAAAGTGATACTTAGGAACAAGTTTACAGTCTCCATATTGTATCGGTGAGTAACATCTGTTATCTAAGGGTTAAATTATACTAGGTAGTGAATACCATTCTTACTGAAATTCCATTAAGCAGACTCTGGTGTGCCTGGATTGTGTCCCACTGAACACGCATTTTGTCATGTTTTATATCTTCATTTTCTGGAGATGGTAACTTATGTTGTTATAATCAGGATTGTAGGTCCATCCATTTGAAGTGGAAGAGGTATATGATCTTAAAGGACAAGTTCCCCTTTTAATCCAGGATGGTCGACCCAGGGTAAGATGGTTGTATATATCCTGTATACTGAAGGTCCCATCTGACATCATAAACTGATAAGGACCAACACAAACATAGATTAAGGACTAGGATAAGTTTATACAGATATAATAACTGGTGCTTGTCCCACAATAAATCATGTCAGAGCAATATGTTGGCAATCCTTACATTTGCAGAAGTTTACTCTTCAGATTGGTAAATGGGATTTTTCACACTGATTTAGAGTTTATTGGGAGTTTTCTAAAATCAAAGGATATAAAAGAACTGTTTTAATAAATAAAGTTCTCTGTTGATCCAGGGACCTTCATTGGCAGTTTGGAGTCAGAAAAGTATACCGTTGTATTCCAATTAAATGTGTCAGGAGCTGGGAATGAAGGTTTTTAAAAAAAGGAAACTTTACCTCAGTCCTCTCGCTCCAACGCTTGCGTACGTGACAGGACCCGAAGGACTAAGCCCTCTATGTCCCCCTGCACAAGTAGCGAATGCACATGCAATACAGAGTCCATTGTGGCTCCTCAATGTTTTATTGAAAGAAGGGCGGTAAAGACCACACGTTGCTGTTAAAAATGATTTTCCCAGTGGAGATACCCTTTAACGTTTAGTTCTTGAAGACATCGCCAACTTCCATCCGAATAGCGAATAGCGAATATTCTTCAGACCTAAACTTTTAAGTCCGGGTTGATCTAATTGAATACAACAGATATACCATGACTCTGGATGAATGATAACTTTCACAAGCACTTCTTGTGGCCGCTTTCCTTGATAACAGGGTATTGTCAAAATGTGTGAACTAGATAGACAAATGCCTTTACAGGTTATTCATAAAAGTTCTTATCGTTTAAAATGGTGCTTAATTTGCCCCAACCACGCAGATGTTAGCTTTCAAATGTTTATAAAGATCTGATTGGTTGGGGCAAAATTAGCACCCTTTTAAACGATAATCAGGGTTATTCAATAAAAGGTTTCTTATCGTTTAAAATGGGTGCAATTTTGGCGCCAACCATCAGATCTTATTTAACATTTGAAAGCCAACATCTGGATTGTTGGGAACAATTTAGCACCATTTTAATGCTAAGAACTTCTTTGAATAACCCTGATAGTCTTTACTACTTTGTTAGACAATGTTATCAATGTCTGGGTCATTACCTTTTATATTTACATAAAGATATCGAGCAGGTAGTTAAATTCATAGACAATACAGCAATGGGGCCGTTGATTGACTCCATAGTAACTTCTAAACTTTGTTCACCAGTCCCCTTAGATTTTATTCACACTGAGAAGATAACCATTGGAATAACTGACCTGCCCTGCTGAGTCGGGTCAATGAATGTAAAGAAATGCCTGTGTAAGTTATACGACGTTATATTATGCACATATTTCATGGTGTAAATCCATTGCCATGGCACAAACAGAGCTCTATGCTAATAATTTAAAATGTTTTCAATCTTTTAAAGATTGTTTGGGATCTTTTCATTGATCTGGTACCACTGGATAACATTTCAACCAGATCATCTCTGGTTCCATATTTCCATCATCCGCCAATCTGTTCGTAATTGGATATTGCCATGCAAATGGCCTTCATTGAGATATCTGAACATATCATTTCCACCCTGACCCCAACTGTTCTCAAAATATCCCTGGAATGAGATTATTTGGGTCCTGCTTGACCGGTGTATAACTGGGCCTATAGTTTGGTTATCTTCACAGTATATCAATAACCTAATCTGATTGTAAACTCCCAGTGTGTCCACAGAACTAAAAGAATAACCAATGGCTTTTTTTCCCCCAAGAAAAATGTCTGTTTGGATATTTTCTTTCTAAAAAAATTTCACTAAGTCTAATTGGTTTTCTTCATTTCATCCTCAGTCTCAGAATCTAAACACTTGTTAGATTTTCGATTTGCCTTGACGCCATAAAAAATCCAGATCTGTTACCCATCAGACTCTGGGATACATATGTATGCTCCTGTGGGATCCACAAAAGGCCGTGATGAATGTATTCCAGATATTATCCGGTAACCATGGAGATGTTTCCCAATTAACGCTGTATGGGAACGGAACATTGCGGGTTTTATTGGGTATATTATAACTGATCCACAGTAACCAACAGCTCACATGCTCAGGTCTATCTGGCTACACCCCAGGGTAAGACTAAATATCTCAAATTCACATACTTTCTCCGAAGGTGTGGTATGTTATCACGGTGATTATTATTTATGTTATATATTTATATAGTATCAGAATACAGAGATAAATGGCAAGGGCGCAGGTTTTTAATGTATGTTTGTGGCATTTTCTGTTGCACTATATGGCATGACTTTTTCGCCAGTTTGGTCATTTTTAAAAAGAGTGGTGGGTAGTTTGCCATAAAAAAATTGTATTTTTTGCACTATACAATGTAGAATTGTGGTATTTTTTTCTAAAGGGAATCATAGTCCATTTCAAAGCTGTACCTTTAAATCACCACTGTGTTACGATACATTATACATATATTTAACTCCTGTGTGGTAATGTAGGTTAATGTCACTGTTAGATCGCACACTCCTGTCTAATAAAGTCGGGTTAATGTCACTGTGATAGATCTCAATCTCCCTGTCTAATAATGGTAGGGTTATGTCACTTTATAGACTCTAACTACCTTCTAATAATGTAAGGGTTAAGTCCTGTTTATAGATCTCAATCTCCTGTCTAATAATGTAGGGTAATGTCACTGTTATAGATCTCATCTCCTGTCTAATATGTAGGTTAAGGTCACGGTTATAGATCTCACACTCTGTCTAATAATAATGTAGGGTTAATGTCCTGTATAGATCCCCAACTCCTGTCAATAATGTAGGGTTAATTATCACGTTATAGATCTCATCTCCTGTCTAATAATGTAGGGTTATGTCACTTTATAGATCTCTAACTAACCGTCTAATAATGTAGAGTAAATGTCACTTTTAGAGATCTCAATCTCCTGTCTAATAAATGTAGGGTTAGGTCACCGTTTATAGATCTCAATCTCCACTGTCAAATACTGAGGGTAATTTCACTATTATAGATCTCTAACTACCACCGTCTAATAATGTAGGGTTAATGTCACTGTTATAGATCTCGAATCTCACTGTCTAATATTAAGGGTAATGTCACGTTATAGATCTCAAGCTCCCGTCTAATAATGTAGTGGTTATGGTCACTGTTCTAGATGCTCTCCTAACCGTCTAGATAATGTAGGGTTAATGTCACTGTCAGATCCCGCAACACTCCTGTCTAATAATGTAGGGTTTTGAATGTAACTGTTACAGATCTCTACTACCGTCTAATAAGGTAGGGTTGATGTCACTGTTTATATATCTCACACTCCTGTCTAAAATGTAGGGTTAATTCACGTTATAGATCTCAACTCCTGTCTATATTAGGGTTAATGTCACGGTTATTTCTCATCTCCTTGTCTAATAATGTAGGGTTAATGTCCCACTGTTTATAGATCCCAAACTCCCGTCTCATAATGTAGGTTATGGTCACTGTTATCGATCTCATACGTCTGTCTATAATGTAGGGTTAATATCACTGTATAGACTCTAACTACGTCTAAATAATGTATGGGTTATCGTCACTGTTATAGATCTCCACCCTGTCTAATATGTAGGGTTAATGTCCCTGTTATAGATCTCAATCTCCTGTCCAAATACTGTAGGGTTTACTTGTCACTGTTATAGGATCTCAAACTCCTGTCTAAAATACGTAGGGTTAATGTCACTGTTCTAGATCTCAAACTCCTGTCTAAAATGTAGGTTAATGTCAAACTGTTTATAGAATCTCAACTCCACTCTGTCCTATAATGTAGGGTATGTCGACTGTTATAGATCTCTAACTACCGTCTAACATGTAGGGTTAATGGTCCCTGTTATAGATCTCAACTCCTGTCTAATAATGTAGGTATGTCACTGTTATGATCTCAAACTCCTGTCTAATAATGTAGGGTTAATGTCACTGTTATAGATCTCAAACTACTGTCTATATATTTAGGGGTTTATGTCACTGTTATAGATCCCAAACTCTGTCTAATAATGTAGGGTTAATGTCCCTGTTTGATCTCACCTACTGTCTAATAATGTAGGGTTAATGTCCCCTGTTAAGATCTCAAACTCCTGTCTAATAATGTAGGGGTAATGTCACTGTTTATAGATCTCAAACTACTGTCTAATAATGTAGGGTTAATTTCACTGTTATAGATCCCAAACTCCTTTCTAATATGTAGGGTTAATGTCAGTTTTTTTTTTTTCACTGTTATGATCTCAAAACTCCTGTCCTCTCTGTAGGGTTATGTCCACTGTTATAGATCCAAACTCCTGTCTAATAATGTAGGGTTAATGTCACTGTTTAGATCACACTCCTTTCCTAATAATGTAGGTTAAATGTCACTGTATAGATCTCAAACTCCTGTCCTAATAATGTAAGGGTTATGTGCACTCTGTTTATAGATCTCAAACTCCTGTCTACTCATGTCGTGGTTAATGTCACCGGTTATCGATCTCAAACTCCTGTTAATATGTTCGGGTTAATGTCACCGTTATAGATCTCATCTCCTTTCTAATAATGTTAGGGTTAAAAGGTCACTGTTAGAATCTCACACTCCGTCTAATATGTAGGTTTTAATGTCACTGTTATAGATCTCAAACTCCTGTCTAAATAATTTAGGGTTAATGTCACTGTTAGAGAATCTCAAACTCCTGTCCTAATAATGTAGGTTAATGTCACTGTTATAGATCCAAACTCCTGTCACGTAATGTAGGGGTATGTCACTTTTTAAGATTCTCAAACTCCTGTCTAAAAAGGTAGGGTTATGTTCACTGTTTATAGATCTTCACACCCCCATCTAATATGTAGGGTTTAATGCCTGTTATAGATATCTAACTACCGTCTAATAATGTAAGGGTTAATGTCCGGTTATAGATCTCAAACCCTGTCTAATATGTAGGGTTCATATCACTGTTATAGCTCTCTAACTACCGTCTAATACTGTTAGGTTATGTCACTGTTATACACGAGCGCAAACTCCTGGCTAATAATGTAGGGTTAATGGTCACTGTTATAGAATCCGCAAACTCCTGTCTAATACGTGTGTTAATGTCATGTTATAGATCTCAAACTCCTGTCGAATATGTCGGGTTATATCACTTATATATCTCTACTATACTACCACCGTCTAATAATGTAGGGTGCTTCACTGTTTATAGATCTCCACTCCTGTCTAATACGTAGGTGTAATGTCCTGGTTAGAGATCTCAAACTCCTGTCTAATAATTAGGGTTAATTTCCACTGTTTATATCTTCAAACTCCTTCTAGTAATGTAGGGTTATGTCACTGTTATAGATCTCAAACTCCTGTCTATAATGTAGGGTAATGTCACTGTTATAGATGCTCACACCCCGTCTATAAGGTAGGGTTATGTCACTTGTTATGAGATCTCGAACTACCAACTACCAGGCTAATAATGTAGGGTTAACTGTCACTGTTATAGATTTCTCAAACTCCTGTCAATAATGTGGGTTAATATCACTGTTATAGCTCTCTACCTAACCGTCTAATAATGTAGGGTTAATGTCCACTGTTATGATCTTAAACACCGTCCTAATAATGTAGGGTTAATGTCACTGTTATAGCTCCCAAACTCCTGTCTAATAATGTAGGGTTATGCGCTGTAAATCTCAAACTCCCGTCTAATAATGTAGGGTTAATGTTCACTGTATAGATCTTAACTCCTTCTAATAATGTAGGGTGTGTGTGTCACTGTTATAGATCTCAAACTCCTGTCTATAATGTGGGTTATGTCAACTGTTATAGATCTCATGCAAACCCGTCTAATAATGTAGGTTAATGGTCGCTGTTATAGATCTTAAACTCCTGTCTAATAATGTAGGGTTAAGTCACTGTTATAGATCTTAAACTCCTGTCTAATAATGTAGGGTTAAGTCACTGTATTGATCTCAAACTCCCGTCTAAGAATGTAGGGTTAATGGTCACTGTTAAGATTCTCAAACTCCTGTCTAATAATATAGGGTTTAATGTCCTGTTAAGATCTCACACCTGTCTAATATGTTAGGTTAATGTCAACTGGTATAGATCTCACACTCCTTTCCTAATAATTTAGTGTTAATGTCACTGTTATAGATCTCACACTCCTGTCTAATAATGTAGGGTTATGTCAACTGTTTATAGATGTCAATCTCCTGCTAATAATGTAGGGTTAATGTCACTGTTATAGATTCAATCTCCTGTCTAATTACATGTATGGTTATGGTCACTGTTATAAGAGTCCTCAAACTCCTGTCTAAATTATGTAGGTTAATGTCAACTGGTAGACTCTCAATCCCTGTCTAATAAATGTAGGGTTTAATGTTCACTTGTTTATAGATCCTCAATCTCCTGTCTATAATTTAGGTGTTTAATGTCACTGTTATAGATCTTCAAACTCCTTTCCTAATAATGTCGGGTTTAATGTCACTGTTATAGATCTCAAACTCCTGTCTAATAACGTAGGGTTTTAATGTCACTTGTTATAGATCTCAAAACTCCTGTCTAATTAATGGTAGGGTAATGTTCACTGTTATAGATCTCAACCTCCTGTCTAATAACGTAAAGGTTCAATTCACTGTTATAGATCTCAAACGCCTTGTCTAATAATGTGGGTTTAATTCCACTGTTATAGATCTCAATCTCCTGTCTAAGAATGGAGGGTTAGATGTCACTGTTTAGATCTCAAACTCCTGTCTAATAACGTAGGTTTTTAATGTCACTGTTATAGATGCTCAAACTCTGTCTAAATGTAGGGTTTAATGTCACTGTTTTATGATCTCCAATCTCCTGTCTAATAATGTAGGGTGAAAGGTCATGTTATAGATCCCCAAACTCCCTGTCTAAGAATGGAGGGGTAATGTCACGTTTAGAGATCCAAACTCCCGTCTAAGAATGTCGGTTTAATGTCCCTGTTATAGATCTCAATCTCCTGTTAATAATGTAGGGTTAAGGTCACGGTTTTCTAGATCTCACTCATCTCCTGTCTAATAATTAGGGTTATGTCGCTGTTATAGATCTCATCTCCTGTCTAAATAATGTAGGGTTAATGTCACTGTATAGATCTTCACACTCCTGTCTAATAATTAGGGTTAATGTCACTGTTTATAGATCTCACACTCCTGTTCTAATAATGTAGGGTTAAATGTCACCGTTTTTCTAGATCTCAATCTCCGGTCTAATAATGTAGGGTTAATGTCACTGTTTATAGATCCCCAAACTCCTGTGTAATAATGTAGGGTTAATGGCACTGTTATAGATCTCAATCTCCCGTCTAATATGGTAGGGTTATGTCACTGTTATAGATCTCCCACTCCTTTCTAATAATGGGTAGGGTTTAATGTCACACTGTTTTTTTTTTTTTTTTTATAGATCTCATCTCCTGTCCTAATAATGTATGGTTAATGTCACTGTTATAGATCTCACACTCCTGTCTAATATGTAGGTTGATGTCACTGTTAAGATCTCTACTACCGTCTAATAATGTAGGGTAATGTCACTGTTAGAATCTCCAACACTCCTGCTATAATGGTTTAGGGTTTTAATGTCAACTGTTTAAGTCCCAAACTCCTGTCTAATAGTAGGGTTTAATTGTCACTGTATAGATCTCACGACTCCTGTCCCTAAATAATTAGGGTTTGTCACTGTTTATAGATCCTCAAACCTCCTGTCTAATAATGTAGGGGTTAATGTCACTGTTTTATAGATTCCTCAACTACCGTCTAATACTGTAAGTGTTAATGTCACTGTTTATAGATCTTCACACTGCCTGTCTAATAATGTTAGGGTTTAATGTCACTGTTTTATAGCTCTCTCAACTACGTCTAATAATGTAGGGTTTATGGGTCACTGTTTATAAAGATCCCAAACTCCTGTCTACTAATGTAAGGGTTTTTAATGTCACTTTAGAGATCTCACAACTCCTGTCTAATAATTAAGGGTTATGTCACTCCTGGTTACTTAGATCTCAAACTCCTGTCTAATAATGTAGGGTTAATTTCAACTGTTCTGATCTCGTAACTATAACCGTCTAATATGTGAAGGGTTAATGTCACTGTTATAGATCTCACACTCCTGTCTAATAATGTAGGGTTTTAATGTCACTGTTATCGATCTCAAACTACTGTCCTAATAAATGTTAGGTTTTAAATGTCACTGTTATAAATCCCAAACTCCTGTCGAAATAATGTGAGGGTTAATGTCACTGTTATAGATCTCCAAACTCCTGTCTAATATTGTAGGGTTTATGTCACGGTTATAGAATCTCACACTCCGGTCAATCAATGTAGGGTTCATTTCACTGTTATAGATCTCAAACTCCTGTCCATATGGTAGGGTTATGTCACTGTTATAGAGTCTCACACTCCTGTCCTAATAATGTTAGGGTTTAATGTCACTGGTTTATAGATCTCACACTCCTTGTCTAATACTGTAATGGTTAATGTCAACTGTTGATAGATCTCACACTCCTGTGTCTAATAAGTAGGGTGTAATGGTCACTGTTAAGATCTCACACTTCTGTCTATAATGTAGGGGTAATGGTCACTGTTATACTTCTCCCTCCTGTCTAATATATAGGGTTAATGTCACTGTTATAGCATCTCACACTCCCTTCTAATAATGTAATGGTTATGTCCACTTTATAGATCCACACTTTCTGTCTAATAATGTAGTTAATGTCACTGTTATAGATCTCACACTCCTGGTCTAATCAAATGGTATGGTTAATGTCACTGTTTAGATCTCACACTCCTGTCTAATAATGTAAGGGGTATGTCCACTGTTTATAGGATCTCCCACTCCTGTCTAAATAATGAGGGTTAATGTCACTGTATAGATCTTCCAACTCCTGTCTAATAATTAGGGTTAATGGTGTTTTTTTTTTTTTTTTTTTATTTTTTTTTTTTAATATTTTCAAAAACCAAGAAACAAAACAAAAAAAACACACAAAAAAAAAAAAAAAAAAAAAAAAAAAAAAAAACCAAAACTGTTATATATCTCACACTCCATGTCCACTAATGTAGGGTTAATGTCGCTGGTTATAGATCTCATCTCCTGTCCTAATAATGTAGGGTTAATTCACTGTTATAGAATCTCAATCTCCTTTCTAATAATGTAGGGGTTTAATGTCACTGTTATAGATCTCACACTCCTGTCGCAATAATGTATGGTTATTGCACTGTTATAGATCATCTACTACCGTCTAATATGTAGGGTTTATGTCACTGTTATAGATCTCACACCTCCTGTCTAATACTGTAGGGTTACTGTTACTGTTTAGATCCCAAACTCTGTGTGGTAATGTAGGGTTAATGATCACAGGATGTATAACCTCAGTAATTCTGTTTGTTGGCTTTGGTTGGCCAGTTTTGTGGCGCTTGACCGCTTAAAGATTCTCCACACTGATGTAGAAGAATAACAGTATGTTATAATCGATCACTATGTCTTTTCTCTATATTTCTATTGATCCTGTCCCTATCTGTTTTACAGTCCATCTCTGCTCCCTACCGCCATATTACTATATATCTCATCCGTCTGTCTGTCCTGTCCTTACTGTCTAGTCTATCAAGATGGTCTTCTCTCTATATACTGTAAAATGTGTAATTGATCTGTCTGTCCACGTCCATCTCTGCTTCCCTACCCCATAATATATATATATATATATCATATATATATATATATATATATATATATCTATATATAATATAAAAATAGGATAGGAGGTAGGGAGCAAGTTGCCCGGACTGAATTAAAATTTACCGTCCGACATTCTCACAGGAGCAGTGGGATTGAACGAATACAGGTTGAGTAGGAAGAACGCAAGAAGAGGGAAAGGAAAGCTTTGTCATGGATTAGAAAAATAACATACATATGTTGATTTAAAATTATAAGCTTTGCAATGGACTCAAACTTATTTACATTGTACATTGTTAACATTGTACATCCCTTTGGGTGTCGCAGAAACACAAGTATTTCAACATTGTCCGCAGATGTTTTGTTGCATGTTTTCATTGCTAACATTATTAAATTTTAGTGGGATAAGAACCTTTGGTACACACCCCTGATTGATTGTGTTTCCCAACATATTATTCCGATCTGGTAAATTCTGTCCTCTCCTTAATTCAATATATTCTTTACGTAATGGTAAATCCAAAAAGGTATTTAAAGATAAGTCCACTGTAAAATCAAGTATGTTCAATTTTGGAAGCTCAGCTTTAAAATACCTTTGTCCATATTTTTTTTTTCCCCTAATGTCCCCCTCCAGAGCCCTAGCTTTGTGCCTTGGCAGTTACTTACTCTTGGGTTTACTGGTTGCTGAATGTTAACTCCGCCCCTCTGAATTCTCTGCTTTCCTCCTGCTTGAGCCAACATAATGCTTGTAGTTTCCGTGCACCTCCTGCTTGAGCCTCAAACAGTAATGCCTGTGAGTTCCGGCAACTTCTCCTGCTTAGCCTCAAACAGTAATGCTTGAGTTCCGTGCACGTCTCCTCTTTAGCCTTCAAACAGTAAATGCCTGGTGAGTTCCTTGCCTCTCCTGCTTGATCCTCAACGTAATGCCTGGTGATTCCCGTACACACGCATGCACGCAACGTGCATGGAACTCACAGGCACTTACTGTCTGAGGCTCAAGCTGAGATGCACGGAACTCATCAGGCTTACTGTTTGAGGCTTCAGCAGGAGAGTGCACGGAACCGCCACAGGCAATTACGTCTGAGGCTCAGCAGGAGAGTTGGCTCAGAACCACAGGCATTTTCTGTTTAAACTCAAGCAAGGAGAGTGTCACGAACTCAACAGGCATTACTTGGTGTTTGTGTCGTCATCAGAGCGTGCACGTAACTCACAGGATTCTTGGTTTTGAGGCTCAAGCAGTAGTGCACCGGACTCCCAGGCATTTCGTTTGATGAGGCCAAGCAGGAGGTGGGCTCGGAACTCACAGGCATTACTGTTTTAGGATCAAGCAGGAGAGTGTCAGGAACTCACAGGCCATTACTGTTTTGAGGCTCAAGCAGGAGAGTGCACGGAACTCACAGGCATTACTGTTTGAGGCTCAAGCAGGAGAGTGCACGGAACTCACAGGCATTACTGTTTGAGGCTCAAGCAGGAGAGTGCACTGAACTCACAGGCATTACTGTTTGAGGCTCAAGCAGGAGAGTGCACGGAACTCACAGGCATTACCGTTTGAGGCTCAAGCAGGAGAGTGCATGGAACTCACAGGCATTACTGTTTGAGGCTCAAGCAGGAGAGTGCACGGAACTCACAGGCATTACTGCTTGAGGCTCAAGCAGGAGAAAGCAGAGGAAATTTCATAGGGGCGGAGCTTAACATTCAGCAAACCAATAACAAGATGTCAGTAACTTCCAAGGCACAAAGCTAGGCTCTGGAGGGACATAGGGAAAAATAAATATGGCAACGGTATTTTTCAAGCTGCAGCTTCCAAATGAACATAACTTGTTTTTACAGTGCACTTATCCTTTAAGAATAAATATGAAAAATACGCGCTTATCACATATTCAATTCCTTGCACTTTTGTCCCTTGAATCTATACCCCTCTTTCTACAAGACAATATCTTGCTAGCCATTGATGTTAGGCATTGCTTCTTGCTACAGCTAAGCTTGTTATCTACAAGAACCCCCAAATATTTTTCCATTAGAGATTCATTTAGCGCAGAGCCATTTATGGTATATGCAGCACAACAACATTAAACTGCATCTGCCATTTTACTGTTCATATTGTCTATGTCTGTCTGCAGTACTTGCACATCATCTGAATTTTTCAATACTCTTGTTACGATTGGCTATACTAGTACTAGTTGACAGGATTAATTGATTAATTCAGCAAACACAAATGTATGGTGAGAATAATACAGTATGGCAAATAAAATGCAAATAAACAGGGATACGGGAAAATATATACAATCAGCAAAGAAGTAAAATAAAGGTAAGCCCGAGCAGAAACTAGGGAACACACATAGGAAATGGGAGAAAACTAGAATAACTGAGCTAGGGAGCAAGACAAGGCAGGAACAAGCCAGGGTAAGGAATATGAATGCTTGATAACTGAGACAGGGAGCAAGACAAGGCAGGAACAGGCCAGGGTAAGAAAAGGTGAATGCTTGATAACTGCGCTAGGGAGCAAGACAAGGCAGGAACAGGCCAGGGTAAGGAAACGTGAATGCTTGAATACCTGCCTAAGAGCCAATACAATGGGCCGGAAAGCCAGGGTAAGGAAACGTGAATGCTTGATAACTGAGACAGGGAGCTAGTCAAGGCAGGAACAGGTCAGGGTAAGGAAACGTGAATGCTTGATAACAGCGCTAGAGAGCAAGACAAGGCAGGAACAGGCCAGGGTAAGGAAACGTAAATGCTTGATAACTGCGCTAGTGAGAAAGACAAGGCAGGAACAGGCCAGGGTAAGGAAACGTGAATGCTTGATAACTGAGACAGGGAGCAAGACAAGGCAGGAACAGGCCAGTGTAAGGAAATGTGAATACTTGATAACTGCGCTAGGGAGCAAGACAAGGCAGGAACAAGCCAGTGTCAGGAAACAGAAACCATTGATACACAAAGACTAGAACCCCAAGTTAAGGTTTTGGCAAGAAGGCAAAGTGGTCTAGTCCTTAACTAGGTATAATGGCTTTCAGGTGAAGGTGATTAGGTAAAGATGACTTGGTAGTAGAAATGAGCAACTACTGGTGGAAAATGGAACTTTAGGAAAACATGAGTAATAAATGATCAGAAATGAGTAATAAAAGATCAGTGCACCAACTGCAACAGCAAAACATAGTTTGGTGTCAAACTGCTCTGAAATGGTATCTTAATTAGATGTAGCAAGACCCCACTGCTACAAAACTGTGTTCAGATTTTATATCTAAGCTGTAAATTCTGAGAAATCCTAATTTGAAATCACAACATTTACAGAGAAAGACCTGTCACTCCAGAAGCAGAAATTATATGTTCCTCATCCCTGACCTCTAACTAGGATCTTAAGCTGCCTGCCAGCACACTTTAAGAGAATCAGCAAAGAAGGGAGGGGAGATGTGTAAGCAAAGCAGTGTCTATGGTGAGGCTGTGCAGAACTTATTAAAGGATAAGTTCACTGTAAAATCAAGTTATGTTCATTTGGAAGCTGCAGCTTTAAAAATTCCGTGGCCAGATTTTTTTTTTACCTATGTCCCTCCAGGGCCTAGCTTTGTGCCTTGGAAGTTGCTGACATCTTGTTACTGGTTTGCTGAATGTTAAGCTCCGCCCCTCTGAGATTTCCTCTGCTTTCTCCTGCTTGAGTCTCAAACAGTAAGGCCTGTGAGTCCGTGCACTCTCCTGCTTGAGCGCAAACAGTATGCCTGTGAGTCCCGTGCACTCTCCTGCTTGAGCCTCAAACATAATGCCTGTTGAGTTCCGTGCACTCTCCTGCTTGAGCCTCAAACAGTAATGCGTGGTTCCGTGCACTCTCCTGCTTAGCCTCAACATAATGCCTGTGAGTTCCGTGCACTCTCCTGCTTGAGCCTCAATACATAAATGCCTGTGAGTTTCCTATGCACTCTCCTGTCTTGAGCCCTCAACAAGTAATGCCTTTGAGTTTCCGTGCACTCGCTCTCCTGCTTGAGCCTCACGACATTAATGCCTGTGAGTTCCGTGCACTCTCCTGCTTGAGCCTCAACAGTATGCCTGTTGATTTCCGTGGCACTTCCTCCTGCTTGAGCCTCAACAGTAATGCCTGTGAGTTCCGTGCACTCTCCCTCTTGAGCCCATCAAAGAATGCTGTGAGTTTGTGCACTCTCCTGCTTGAGCCTCAAACAGTAATGCCTGTGAGTTCCGTGCACTCTCCTGCTTGACCTCAACAGTATATGCCTGGTGATTTCGTGCCTCTCCTGCTTGAGCCCTCAATGTAATGCCTGTGAGTTTTCCGTGCACTCTCCTGCTTGAAGCCTCAAACATTAATGCCTGGTGAGTTCCGTGCACTCTCCTGCTTGAGCCTCAACAGTAATGCCTGTGAGTTCCGTGCACTCTCCTGCTTGAGGCCTCAAACGTAATGCCTGTGAGTTCCGTGCACTCTCCTGCTTGAGCCTCAAACAAAGTAATGCCTTTGAGTTCCGTAGCACTGCACGTGCACGAAACTCACAGGCATTACTGGTTTAGGCTCAAGCAGGAGAAAGCAGAGGAAATGAATTGACATAACTTGATTTTACAGTGCACTTATGCTTTAAGTGTCGCAGACACTACAAGAAGGCAGTGAATAAAGGAAGTGGGGCGATTACAAACACTCACTAAACGTTTATAATAAATATGTGAGTACCATCATTTTACTTCTCTCAAATGGCAGTTTCAGGAAATCTTTTTGAGTGAGTATAGTGATACTTAAATAGCCAATAAGTCATATATAAATAGCTAAAATGGAAGTGTCCCCAGTACAGAACCTAGAGGCACCTAGAGAATATGTTTAATACTCAAACCTCCAGAAAATACATATTCTACTCCCACCTACATGACATACATACTAGAATAGATTATATCATCTTTCACTGCCTCTCTTTTCTCATCTTAAAGACTTGTACATATTTAGGATTTCTACCACACAAAAACCCTTTTACATTCTTCTCTTACATAAACATGGGGCTTAGGGCCACTTTTATAAACGCACGGTAAGTTTGTGAAACCACAAGTTTTCGTTAATGTAAGACCATGACCATACATGTATACATATCATGTGGTAGCAAACTAGAGCAATGGTATTCTATGGCTGATCATGAATCTATCCATAGCGTACATTTACGACTGCTATCATAGATTTGCGATATCGGTTGTAAATGCATGATTGCCGGAATAATGGTTAAAGGTGCGGTAACGCTAAAAAGCTTTATAAATATGGCCCTTAATGACCATTCAACTCTCCAACATCTTGTTTCTATTTTACAGAAAACAACATGGAGGAGATAACCACAACAGTCAAAATAGGTGGCTCATAAAGCAGTTATCAGGGAGATATTGATAGGTGACACTACCCACCACAAAAACACAGATTATTAATCAAATCTAGGAAATAACCTTCAAAACCCAACATGACAAAATAATGCCATCTCATGGCCCTAAACTCTCTTTAATACAAAATAGATAAGGCACTATATTTAAAGGAGAACTAATGTCTCCAGACAACATTGTCCCAATAGAAAGAGCACATTGACAAGGATACAAACAGTTGTGTCACAGTTGTGTCTCACCAATCCCTTTGCTGTGGATGCTGGGTAATTAAGGAAAATAACCTGTGGGGACTAGGGGTCAGCTCCCATAATACACCTTATCTTGGAACACCCATCTTAATGTACGCAGTAACTGCAGAAATTGCAGTCTTGCTTCCTGGAGGCTGACAGCCAATCATGTTACAGCTCAGAGATTATCCCTCCCTCTGACACAGAACACAGATTTCAGTGCAGTTTTTGTGTAAACACATTTCAAATACTCCTGTCCCTAACAATGATAAATTCCTTTGCTTTTCATACAAAACAGAAAAGTAATCTTTGCAGTTTATTTATTTTCTAGCATAGCTGTAAGAAACAGAATATTAAAGGGGAACTGTGGCCCAAAAATGTCTTGAGGTAAATTGAGGTAAATTGATAGGAATTGGCCCCTTGAGATGCATAGTTTTGAAGATATTTACATTTTTGTGTGTGATATGGCAGCAGCATCACCAGGTCCCCTGCACTTCCTGCTCTGAAACTGTCACACTCACAGGTGTCTAAGCCCTGCCCACTCATGAGTGCCTAAGCCCCACCCATTCATGGGTGCCTAAGCCCCACCCATTTGTGGGTGCCTAAGACCCGCCCACTCGCGGGTGCCGTGAGTTACTCAGACCCTCTACCTACTCTGTCAGGACTTCACACAGCAGAGAAGAGGAGGGACTTCCTGTCTCCCTCACACACTGAGGAAGTCTGAGGCTGTGCTCGCCGGTGGCACTGTGTAGGAGAAGCCTCAGCAATGTCACATGTCAGCCTCCCATTCATTAACTTTCTGGTCAGTCATTTCTGTATATCTTGGGCTGTGGAGCACGTAGAGAGTTGGTTGATGGCTCGTTTTGAAGGTAAGAAACTGGCCTTTCATTTCAACTTAATATGTTTGGAGACCACAGTTCCCCTTTAACATTTCAGTAAAAATAAAAGTAAGTCTGGGGAATCGAACCTGCAACCTTCTATTCTGTGTCTTGCTAAAAAGAAAGCTTTCTACCTCTATCACACAAGGTTTAATAGGAGGATATCTATAAATGTAGAATCTCTATAGTAGCTTTTCCCAATTTCTATCACTACTATGATGTGGCCTAACTAGTTTGAATGCTAGCTTGGAACTGTTCTGGCACAGGTTTTGATGGGTTGCTCTAACCCCTATTTGATCAATTCAGTCTCTTTTTGGCATTAGTAAATATGCTACTATGGTCTCATCAATAAAGTTTCTCTAAAAACACTGCTATTATTTAATGAAGAGTTCTCTTTGGGTCTAAAGCTAGATGGCTGGTCCGGGTGGAAAGGAAAAAATATCACTGTGGTTGTTCACCTAGTCAATGGCCATAAAGTATTGACTTGGGCTCTTGTTCAATCTTCTCTTAAAATTCCAAAATCTAAATGTCTCAGGCTCAACAATATTGAAAAATGTCAAGCAACTCCCCCCCCCCCCCCCCCCATAAGCAGCAACTTTCTATTTGTTATCTCATATTTACTGATTTATACATTTACTGTATCTACACAAATCCCCACAAAAAAAATTGTGCATGCTCTCTTTGGAGCATCAACAACCAGGGCACGGCCATACTGCATCGCACTTGGTAATCACATGGTGCAATTCTTGTGCGTTTGGGCATGTGATTTCTCCTTTTGAAATATTGCTATAAAAATGGTAATCACATGCGATTCCGTATCCAAAAAAAACGGGATGTGCAATCGCATCACACCTGAAAACGCGCGTTTTGCGTTGCCGCAATTCCTATGTTGGTAAAAAGCGCATGCGCAAATGCATATTGTTTCCAGCATAATTGTGACCTCCTCTATCTCATATCCCTCACAGCCCTTGGGTTGCATACCTCTGTAGGAAAGACCTTCACACAAGGTGCAATTGTGGGCTATTGGAAGCAGGACAACTTTTGACTTCGGCACAGCCATTCCATATACTGTTTACCATAATTCCCATAAATACGTGCCAGTTCCAAAGATTAATATATGACCAAACTGGCAATAAGTTTCAAGAAGACTTACTAATCCTCCATAGGATGAGATTTGTCCCCCGGGGGTGTCCCCATTGACAGGGCTTTATTGTTCTCAAAAACTACAATATTTACCTAATAAATTGAACAGCTATTGTATTGAATTGAGCAAGAAACTAACCAAAGCACAACAGCTTGTGTTTATTCCTTTCCAGGCCCAGAAGCTGATCCAGGGGCTGCTTTACCTCAACCAAGTGGTGAGGTGGCTGTGATGAACTTCATGTGAAAATCGCTTAAATCCAATTAAGATGGTTCCTAAACCATTGCCATGGCAGTCAAGCTTGCAGGGAAGTGGAATTGTAAAGATATTAGTCATTGCTATACAGTGACCCCCACTGGGTAACTATATACGAGTATACGTAATTGTATATTTACTTAAACCTAAAATTATAGCAATACATCCTTCCGAGATACAGAATTAAAGGAAATAATATTGTTTTCAACCACCCCTCCAAAATAAAAGTACCCAGGGTGAGAACCCAAACTGGTAGGCCTTTAAACCTGTGATGAACAGCTATCTTCCACCAAAGTTCTGATTACTGATCCAGTTTACTTTGCCTTTGATTCCATGGCCTGACTAATCAAAAGATATCCGAATAGGGTCTGAGCTAGACTAGGCTAGCAATTAGATCTTTAGAGTTGGAGTTGTCAGTGATTTAAGCTTAGTTTAAGGATGAGGACCTAGACATGTAGGTAGGCATTCTGGGTACTTTTATTAGAAGTGACTGCTATACTGAGCCTTTCAATCTCTGCACCAATTGTTTACATAAACTACATCTCCCAGAAGGATAGGTGGGCAAAGTAGGGTTTATTTCAGTACCATTGTAATGTGCGCAAACTGTTAATTGAATATAACTTATGGCATTGACATTAATGAGAATACTTTCCACATCTTACCTAGTAAGCAGTTATGTTGGCCTTATACTATTTAAACATTTAATCCTTATGTCCAAGCTCTACAGTCCCTTTAGTTTTATCTCCATCCCGGTCTATTTCATTTTCCAATCATCAGTGAAGGAATCCAGATGGACCAATATGACTACTCAACATTCCAGCAATAATTCAATAATGAGATCATTGGAACTCCCTGTTAAAGAAATGATAGGTTTTTCTCATTTATTATTAATTGTCTAAAGTTGGGACCCCTGCCTGCCTTGCATAGTTTTTGTCCTAATATGTAATTTCTAGTAAAATACCCTTTTTTCTGACTCTGTCTAGACTTTTAAAATGCTTTGCTACTAATTTCTATGTAACATGTATCCACCACATGTTTAATAAAACCTAATTATAACTTTAAAGGCTTGGAATGATCATTTGAGTATTCAGGTAAATTTATTCAGGGGAACAACTGAATTGGCAAGTCCCTTAAAACTCCATAACATTGCTCTAACCATATGAGTTGTAGGTCTGCTTGCAGCAATTGCACATCATTTGAAGTATCCAGTGTTCTGCATAGCTTTGTGTCATCAGCAAACACAGAGACCTTGTTCTCAATGCCCACTACTATGTTATTTCTAAATAGACTAAAGAGAATTGAAACACCCCACTTAGCACTTTGGCCCACATGGTTGAATCTTCATTCACAACAACCCCTTTTATGTGATTTAAAGGGTATGTCCACCCTTAAAAAAAAATTTTACCAAACATTACCATGTCCCACCAGCCCCAACCGCTATGTTAGCAGTATCAGAAAATGCCAAAAACATTATACCTTCCCTCTTTCATCCGCCGCGCGCAGCCCTCTGCTTGTGTGAGAAAATGCAAGCAGCGGGGCGGACGGCAGTCAGTCTGTGATTGGCTGGCGGCAGCCCAATCCGGACACGGCTGCTGGAGTTCCGTGTGCGGAGGCAAGAGGGAAGGTAAGTAATTGTTTGGGCCCATTTGATATACTTAACATAGCGGGTGGGCTGGGGGGGACAGGGGGAATATTTGGTGAAAAGGTTTTTATGGAGGGGGAGGGAATAATAATCGGGAGGGAGAGGGAGGGAGGGGGGGGAGAAGGCTGCAGTCGCATGCCAAACTTCATCCCAGGCCAGTAGAAGGCAGAGTCCTATATGGACTGTGACAATGAGACTGACCAATAATACAAAATGCTAGAACCCTAGACGCCAAAACAGCTGACAAGTGGGCGTCTAGGGAAAAGAGGAGAAGCTATTTCAAGCTTAGCGCCGGCCGGCGCACATGCGTTGTGACGTCATGACGGCGCTCGCGTCAGCGTCACTGGGACCAGAGCGCCGCCAAGTGGATCGTCACTGGAGCAGACGCACAGGTAAGTACCTTACAGTAGGAGTAAATATCTTTATCTATTTGGAAAATGTCAGTATCCGTGACAGGGCAAAAGCCAATCCCTTATTTTAAAGCGATACCTCGGCTGGAGATAGTCTATGACGTTTGGGATATTGCTGCTTGCGCGGCTTGATACCATCTCCGGTTGCGGTTGCACTTGCATTCTGAGCAGTGTTTGTTGGAGTTTGTGAGGAATGGAGGGACATCCAGGAGCATAAGGGACCAAGAGGTAAGATAGGTAGGGAGGTGCAGTAGAGTGAAAGGTTTTAAAGATGGGTATTGAATATGATTCTTTGTTTGATGGGAGCCACCCTATGGACTGCAGTATTGGGTTTGCGGTATCTCTTTTGGAGGAGAGTGAGGTGATCCGAGCTGCTGAATTCAAGATAGACTGGAGAGGAGAGAGATGAGAGGCCGGGAGACCAAGAAGCAGAATGTTACAGTAGTCAAGACCGGAGATCATAAGGGAATGCATGAGCATTTTAGTAGTGGAGCTAGAGAGGAAAGGGTGGACCTTCGCAATATTGCAAAGGAGAAAACAACACGTCCTAATGACGTGTTGCAAAAAAGACAGAAAAAGACCTGTGAGAGAGATAAGACTACAATTATGCTGCAGCTTGATTTTGGAAGCCCAGAGAATTTGAAATTTGCATAAGAAGAGAGTGGTCCACAGTCTCAAAGCAATCGATAAGGTGAGGAGAATGATGACCAAGATGTAAGTCTTTTGAGACTTTGCCGAGGGCCATTTCAGTTGAATGACCCAGTGGGAATCCTGACTGCAATCGGTCCAATAGGTTGTTAGCATGGAGGTAATTAGTAATGCGTGTTGAGACACTGGCTAATTAGCTGGAGGGCTGACAATTTGCCCCTCGGCCTACTGGCCAGTCCTCCCCCAAAAATATATATTTGTGTGAAGTATTTTCTAGATTATAGGGTGTTTAATTTGAAATACTAAAATCTGTTTGAAATGAATGTGCAACATGCACTTATGCATTGGTTTATTTCATGGCTAGTTGATGGCCATGTCTAAGTGTACACCCATGCATGTAGCATACTGTTTGATTAAGTACATTTAGGAGATTGATATTTTCTGGGTATTTTTTCTAGTCCAAGCGGTTAAGTTAGGATTTTCTAACACTGAATCAAAAAATCTAGTAAAAAACGGCATTCTATGAATGCCTACATCCAGAACTCTTCTCTTATTGTGAAAGAATGACACCAGGTGTGTACTTTCGAAAAATATATACGGTTTCATTCAATAAAAGTTCTTATTATTAAAAATGGTGCTAATTTTGCCCCAACCAATCAGATGTTAGTTTTCATATGTTAAATAACATCTTTGGTTGGGGCGAAATTAGCACCATTTTTAATATAGAACTTTATTGAATAACCCTGATAGTTGTGGGGGTATTTTGAGATTGTGGTGTGTTTAGTTAGAAAAAATGAAATATTTTCAAAATGCAAAACTGACTGAATTTATTTCATGTAATTGCATTTGTTCCTTCAGGCTAGTTGGTGGCCATATCTCACACACTAGCACAACGTTTGGATTTTGACGTTTTGGATATTTAGTGGGTACTTTTACTTGTCATTGCAGTTTAGGTATGATTTTAAACCTTGAATCTAAAAATTCTTTAAAAATATTGTAAAACCACGCAGGACTGCATCCAGAATTCTGCTATTATTTGTCAAAGAATTGCACCATTAGGTATTTTGAAGGTTTTTACCTTCCAAAATATATAGTTTATGAGGGTATTTTTGAGATTATGGGATGTTTAGTTTGAAAAACTGAAAGCTGTTTGACAGTAAATGTGTAATTGCACTTACAGTATGTATTGATTAACTTCAAGGCTAGTTGGTTGGGCCATGGCTTAGTGTACACATTGATATTAAAGGCCTATAGTGAGAAAACTTTGTCTGTATACAATGTATAGATCACTTAGTATAAGCTGCCTTGCTTTCATCCAGCTGTGTGGCTTCGTTTCTTCACACTGGCAGAAGTTTGTACCAAGCTGTTAGTCCCCCTCCCCTCTCTGTCTACTCCCCCTCAGCAGTGAGGGCGGTATACAGAGTCCGAGCATGGTCAGTTGAAAGGACTTTAAATGAAGTGCTGACATCCTGTTGACCCCTCCCTTCCAGAGCTAGACTGCAAGCAATCAAAGTGTGGGTGAAAGTAGCAATATGTTGAAGGGAGGGGAAGAGGGGGAGAGAGGAGGACAAGGAAGTATGTGACAGTACTGCATGGGAGCTTTGGATTGTGTGGGTGTGTGCCTTTGAGTGACATATGAGGTGTAGAAGCTCCTACAAATCACAGCATATTCAAAGGCTTATAGCTCTGGGACTATGAAGAATTTAAAGAAACTAAAGGTACCCTGGTGGTTGGGATGACTTATAGGATACATTAGAAGGAATTTAAAAAAAAAAATCTCACTATAATTGCCCTTTAAGTAGGTTGTTTTTACTTGTCATTGCACTTTTGGTTTGATTTTCTAACTTTTCTTTAAATTTTTCTTTCAAAATATTGGCTAAAAGCATGATATTCTATGAAGGACTGTGTCAAGAATTCAGCTCAAATGAATAAAAGTATGGCACCATTTGGTAGCTAAAGGTGTGTTTATTTCAAAAATATATAATTTCTAAGGGTTATTTTTGAGATTTGGGTGTTTATTATAAAAAGCAAAAGCAGTTAAAAATACAGACTGAATTGTAGGTATAATTGCCTTTATGTGTTGGTTCAGGGCTAGTTGGTAGCTAGTTGGTTTGCACCCATGCGTGTAGCATACCCTTTGATTCAGAACATCTGTGAGATTTATATATATATATTTTTTTTTAAACATGTTTTATTTATTGTTGCACTGGTCAACCATACATTGCATTTCAATATTATATTAAATTTACAGTTGATTCAACAGTATCACAGTGTATTATTCGGCATTTATTATAGATTAACTTGCTAACCAACCTAGGCTGGAAGGGAAGGGAGGGGGGAACTAGGTTTTCCAGTTCCTAAGTTGATTTGCATTTGCCTCAATCTCTCTTCAGCATCTTTTGACTCCGGTATCTAAAGTCAACCTGTAGTTGACTTACGTATTTCTATTGATTGTTGGTAGGCTATTCAGATCAACGTCCAAATATTCGTACCAGGGAGCCCAAAGTTTACTGAATTGATTCAGTTTGCCTCTATATAAAGAGATAAGTCTAATCAGTGGAAGATCTGCTTTGATCATATCCTCACAATTTCTATATTTGGGGCCTCTTGGGAACATCCAAGACAACACAATTGTAAGCCTAGTGTAGAACTGGATATGGCGCAAATGCTTTAGACATATTGCTACCATTTCCCCCGTTCCTTCCACTCCCAATATACATAGTTCAGGTTTTAGAGGTATTGGTACCTGGAAGATATGCGATAACACTTTTACCACTCTATTCCAGAAAGATAGGGCTTTCGGGCAAGACCAGATAAGGTGCCAAAAATCCGCTGCAGTTCACAACATTTAGGGCATTGTGAGGTATTAGCCGGGGACATATGTAACAGTCTACAAGGGGAGAGATATACCTGGTGCATTATAAAATATTGCATTACTTGCATTATATTTGGCAGAAGGGGATACCTGAGTATGTGATTCAGCAATTTCTGTTCCATCTGAGTCAGTCAAATCTGGAATATATCTCGTCCATTTATGTAAAAGGATAGTTTGGTAGTCTGAGCTATTTTTATTCAACAATCGGGTGTATATTCAGGAAATCAGGTGTCTCTCGGTTTTATTTTTCAGTGTTTCCAGTATCGGGTGTGAGGTGAGTGGAACATTGAGGGTTTGGAATTCAGATATAAGGCAGTAGCGTAATTGGAGATATCAGAATAGAAAGGTATTGGGCAGGGAGAATTGTTGTTGTAAATCTGGGAATGACCAGACTTAATGTGTATTATTATGGATTGAAAGTCCAAATTAACCAGCACACGACTCCTTGGGATATAATTGGTGCACATTCACCTGCTGTACTTCATCCACAATTTCAAGACGAGCAGCACTCATTAAAACATAGTAAATTATTGGTTAATTTAAAATTGAACACATTGTCTGCCAACACACACGGCTCTCTTTCCTTCAGATAAAGGATCTGGGTGATCCGAAACGTTGCATCTTTGTATCTGAAGGAAAGAGAGCCATGTGTGTTGGCAGACAATGTGTTATATTATTATGGATTATCTGATAAAAATATCTTATACCCTTGTCCTCTTATACTTTCGAGGCACTGAATGTTGCCAGTGTTTGGTATTTACTGTTGTGCCTTATCGGGGCTTCCCCCAGCACACCCCAGACATCCATACATTTTGATGTCTCTTGCCAAATAAATCGCATTTGCTTATGTAGGGCCGTTCCTTCTCCAAGGAGTACATTTTTAGAACCTTCCAAGAACACCAAAGGAAACGTTGGCAGGTAAGCTTGGAGCATACACTCCATGTCATAGCTAGATGGGGTCTGTAAAATATTTGAGTTGACCCGATAAATAATATAAATAGAAATCTGGGAGTGCCAGGCCAGCTGACTGTTTAGACATTTGCAGAACTTTAATCTTAGTTCGCGCTCTGCCTGAACCCCATAATAGCGGAAGAATTGTGCTTTGGACTGAGGCAAAGAATGTTTTGGGGATAATAGTGGTGGAGTGCTGGAATATATATAAGAGTTAGGGCAATATAATTATTTTAATTAGATTAATCCATCCAATTAGATTGATATGAAATTGTTTCCATATTTTTACTTTATTTTGTACCCATTCTAATAATGGTAATAATGGGTACACATTGCGGTTAATAAATTCCTCTGGTGTTTTCGTAATAATTATACCAATGTAATTAAATTCTTCCACAATAGTCTCTCACCCTTGGTGGAAGATCAATCTGTGGGTCCATAGGTAGGAGGGATGACTTCCTCCAATTAATATATAATCCCGACATTGTGCCAAATTTAGATATTATATTGTATACTGATAGGAGAGACTGTTGTGGGTCGGCCAAATAAAGAAGTAGGTCATCTGCTTATATACTTAGTTGTGACTCTTTGCCTCCAAATATAAAACCTTTTATATTGGGACTGGATCTTAGTTGTATGGACGGAGGTTCCATGGCTAGGGCAAATAAGTATGGGGAAAGCAGGCACCCCTGCCTGGTTCCCCTGTAAAGATTGAATGGTTTAGAACATGTTCCATTGACCATAATTGCAGCTATCGGGCAGTCATATAGGATCTTCATCCAGTTTATATACCTGGGTCTGAATCCAAAGTGAGTCATACACTGCCACAAATAGGGCCACTCTATGGAATCGAATGCCTTTTGGGCATCCAAAGACAACATTAACCGACTACCGGTGTTGTCGTGATCCACCTGGCAGTGGATGCCTACCATTACATATTGACTGGTTTCCTAATATAGAGCTACACATACATATTTCCCTTTGGGGTCTGTTAGAACCTCATTTATTTGGAATCTTACACCACTATTAATTAGAATGGATACCCCCTTGAATACACTGAATGGGTGCTGTTTGCTGCTTACCTGACCCAAGGTTTTTGCAGCAAATATTTGGTGTCTGGTAATAGGTGTGTCTCTTGCAGACACACTATATCCGCTTTTGTGGTACGAATTAAATCTGTGACAGCAAGGCGTTTTTGAGGGTTGTTGAGTCCTCTTACATTCCAGGATAGAATTGTTATAGGTTTAGTTATTTGTTGCTGTTGAGTTTAGATGGAGGTCCCCTTCACTAATATATGAGGGAAGAACAAATTATACCAATTATTAATTTTCATAGTACAACATTTATAATCAGTGGTAAAACCTAGTTTGTGTATATATATACCCATGAAGTTTCATACATATATTGTAGCATTCAACACCATAGTATATATTTACTGTCAAGAATACCTGAGTGTATTAAACAGTGTGGTTCTTCCATTTAATTATTAGAATATTGGCCATAGTTGCCATATTGTGGCATTCATTTGGGTGCAGAGTGACGTTGATTCCACCGTGCGCAATACATTCAATTATTTTATATTGTTGGGTAGGAATACCAGTTAGATGAGGGGGGAAGGGGTTAACTAATAACATCATAAAACATAACCAAACAAAGCACCTTGCATGGTGCGTATAACTATCAATATGCATTAGAACTCCCAGATTCCTGGGTTAATATGGGGGGTGCACTAGGTGCAGTAGCTGCGGAGGAAGGAACCTTTCCTTCTTACTCCCACACAATTAGTTATTGAAATTAAACATAGATAAACAGTTGAAATCACCTTGCGTATATGGACTAGAGTCGCATGTGAACAGCATATACACTATAGGCTTAGAGATAACCTATTTCTGAGGACCCAGAGTGGGCTTTATCCCCATATATGGATAACAGAAGAGGTATCCAAAACACGTTCGTCCCACAATGTTTTGGTGTATATTGTTTTCGGGCCAAACGGGTTAAAGCCGCCCATCGATTAGTTGTCTGAGTCAGAGATATTACCACATCGCCAGTTAGGATATTATATAGATGTTGAAGTAGATAGATATATATGTATTCCCAATATATTCCAATATATATTCCAATATATATCTATATCCTCTTTGCAGCTAGTTTTTAGATACTTTCACTAGGAGACCCTGGACAATTGTAAAATTCTCGAATGTCAATTTGGATTTTACTTGGCCCAGGTTGTGGCTATTTATTATTAATTATAAATTATAGATGAGCGTTGTACTTGGGGAATCTATAGGCGGTAAACCCCTCTGATCCTATTTTTCCATTTTCTCACTTATTGACCTCTAATCCCTGTCATACTGACACCGTTAGTTTACAACAACACAGGGCCAGTCTCATATTAACAGTCAGGGGGGCTAACACGAAGAGAGAGCCAGGGTGTAAATCGCCTTCAGCCTGTATCCCTCTCCTATAATGTCACCACCATCTATAGCATTATTTATACATATACACGTAGCATCAGAGTACAACAAAACAATTTGCATATTCATAATTGACAGTTAGCGCCCCTCTGTTTGAGTTAGTGTGTTTTAGTTCACATATCTGGCTTAATGGGTCCGTAATTGGGGCCATCGTGTGTCATAGGTTATAGTTATGAAACCGATAACATATTGTTTCAGGGTAGTGGTATTTCCGGATGGTATCTTGTCTTGTTTGCATACCAGTTATTGTGGTGCCCTCCAGGTGGTAGAGCAGCCACTAAGGTAGATATAGATGTGGGAGATGCAATTGTCAAATAGAGGTCTCGGTATGTGGGCGAGACTCAGTGTATATAGATATGGGTAGTGCGATATATTGCAGTGTGTACGGTTCACTTACCGGCGTTATTGTGTTTGTATATGATCTTACCGTTACTTGCCGTGGTTTACCGTGTGTCAAGCCATGTGCAGGCCTCAGCAGGTGTATAAAAAAAAGGGTTTTTCCAACTTTAACAACTCTTAGCCTTGCTGGATAGGCCATCGAGTACGTGTATCTGGTGGTGGTTAAGCGCTTCTTAATCTCTAAGAAGGTGGCCCTTTTCCGTTGGAGCTCCATAGAATAATCTGTCAATATTCTTATCTGGTTATTGTTGTGGGTTAATCCGTCGGTTGTACGGGTACTACGGGTACGTAGTATCCAGTCTCTGTTCCGCGCGTTGAGGAACCGCGCAATCAACGGTCATGGTTGGCCTCCGGGTATTGGAACTCAGCCTGGAACGCGGTGGGCTCTTTCTATAGAAAACTGTGGGGAGAAGCCGTCGGATCCAAGGTGCGTATTGATCCACTCCTCTAGGAATTTTGCTGGGTGCTGACCTTTAGATCTCTCCTCGAATCCAATAAAGCGCAGGTTTTGTCGCCTAGACCTGTTCTCTAAGTCGACCAGTTTGCTTTTGGTGACTTGTAGCTCCTGCTGTAACTGCGATACCGATGCCGACATATGCCTGACAGTATCCTCCATTTCTGCTATCCGCACTTCTGTCTCCCCCACTCTGTGGTTGGTTTTATGCAGGTGTTGACGGAGTAGCGATATGTCCATCTTGACTTCTTCCATCAGTGATTTCAGTGAGCAGGTGCTGTTTTGTATTGCGCTCAATAGTTATGTCCGTAGTTCCTGTAATGTGAGTTCTGCGCATGTGGGTTCAGGAGTAGGATCAAGCGTCTACTCATTATGGCTCGGGCCTGTTGGTGGTGGGGCCTGGTGCTGGGAGGCCATTTTGGTGGCCTGTTGCGTGGGGGAGCCTTGCCACGTGAATTGCTCCAATTTTTAGCTGGCTCCAGTCGATTTAACTCCCTTGGTTCTAGTCATCTGGTTCTTCCCGGTAAGTTCCAGTAGTTTTGGCAAGAATTTTTATTGTAGTGTGCAGATATTAGCTTCAGGTTCTGTAATGGTGCAGGAGCAGCTCAAAACACGAACTACACCACGAGGATCCAAGCTCCGCCCCTGTGACATTTATATTTAGTTGTTCTTTTTACTTATCATGGGAGATGAGTTATGATTTCCCAACATGCCATTGATTAATTTCATAGATCTGCTAAAAGCATGATATTGTATGAAGGACTGAGTACAAAAATCTGCTTGAATGCATGACAAAATGGCACCATTGGTAGCTGAAGTTGTGCACTTTCCAAAAATATATAAATTGAGGGAGATATTTTGGGTATTTAAAAAACCCAAAAGAGAGAAACAGAAACCTGAAATGTAGATGTAATTGCCTTTATATATTGGTTCCCTTCAGGGCAGGTTGGTAGCCATGTTCTGGTGTGCACCCATGCATGTAGCATACCATTTGATTTAGGACATTTGGAAGATTAATATTTAGGCTTTTTTTTTACTTTTTAAGGGAGCTTAGGCATGATTTGCTAACTTTAAATCATGCCTTTGATTCATTTTTTTAGAAAACCTGCTAAAACTCATGATATTCTTTGAAGGACAGCATCCAAATTTAGCTTGTAATTATGAAAAACTCACAATATTTGATAGCTTGAAGGTATGCACTTTCCAAAAATATATTATTGAAATTGAGGGGTGCTTTGTTTGAAAAACTGAAAGCAGTTTAAAATGCATTGGTAGCCATGTCTCGGTGTGCACCCACCCATGTGGCATACCATTTTATTCAATAGGGGTTAGGCTTTTGTTTTGATTTTGAACTTTTTTCTGTGAAATTTACTTTTGATTTGTCAATGATTCGGTATTTGAAGGAAAAAAGTTAAATATGGGAAAAACATATGATGAACAGTAGAGATGGCCGAACTTCCAAAAATCTGGAACGATTTCAGATTTTCGAACTTCGGAAAAAGTTTGACAATTTGGAAATTCTAAATTGTTCATAATATTAAAGTCAATGAGGATGTAAATAGTTTGACATTTTGGGTAAAATAAGGTTTACATAACAATGGTAACTTACTGTACATGTCTCTGGGACCTGGGAAATGGTCTGGTGAAAACATGCAAATACTCAGAACTTGCAATAAAGTCACTTCCTTCAGACGTGTGCTACTTTCCAGCTTCCACATTCGACATTTGAGAATAATCCCGGTAATTCAAGACTTTTTGAAGATCCAATATTTCTAGAATCTGTCTCTGAAACTTCTAAAAAGTAGTATTAATTATTATACAAGAGGAATCATGCCCAGCATGCAGTAACATACCTCAACAAAAAGTTTTTGAAAATACAAAGATTTCTCTTATTTCCATAAATACGTATTTTCAAAAATTACGAGGATTACTGGTATTTTCTTAAACACATATTTTCGAAAATTTTCGAAATTACGTTAAACCCCGTAATTTTCGAAAATACGAAAAACCTCGTAATTTGAGAGTATTTTTCATTTTAATGGGTCCGCTTCGCGGATTTTTCGAATTTTTTCCAAAATTCGCGGATCCTCGAACGGACCGGATTTTGCGAAGTTCGGACATCTCTAATCCTTACAGGCATAGAATAAGAGAATTACATGAGGAAGATTCTCTCCGGATTAATGTATCTAACTATGATTTTAATACACATGACACAATAAGATTTTTTAATCCTTTATTTTAATCCTTTAATATTTGACACAGAACTACAATAGTTATCTCTTATCACCTTTCACTATATGTATTGTACCGTGTGTGATTTACAGAAGGAGCACTTTTTATATCAAGATGTTTTTATTATCACAATATTTACTAATTATAAACTTTTTTATCAATATTTTTTAGGATCTATTAACTTGATGGTTATATATTTTGATAGTTATATTTGGTGACGTTGATTACATATATTATTTATTCACTGATCACTTTATGCAGCACATGTTCACTTTAACTAGGCCCAACAGTAGGTGGGGCCATTTTTAATGATGTCACTATATATACCTTGCACTTGTAGTATTTGGTTACACCTGAGGAAAGGGGTTGGACCCCCCAAAATGTTGTGTACCTGGCCTGTATGTTGAGCACTTAATAAATGAAAGTTTGATATTAACTCTTACTTGAGTGTGCCTCCCTGCATATTTCATATTGATTTGATACTTACCTGACGTGGCACAGGCCTCAGGGGGTGCACCTCGGAATCTACCTGTTGGGAATCCACAAACTGTTGATATTAAGGTAAATCACTGGTACAGGAACAGGCAAGGTAAGTAACTGGTACAGGAACAGGCAAGGTAAGTAGCTGGTACTGGAACAGGCAAGGTAAGTAGCTGGTACTGGAACAGGCAAGGTAAGTAGCTGATACTGGAACAGGCAAGGTAAGTAGCTGGTACTGGAACAAGCAAGGTAAGTAACTGGTACAGGAACAGGCAAGGTAATTAGCTGGTACTGGAACAGGCAAGGTAAGTAGCTGGTACTGGAACAGGCAAGGTAAGTAGCTGGTACTGGAACAGGCAAGGTAAGTAGCTGGTACTGGAACAGGCAAGGTAAGTAGCTGTTACTGGAACAAGCAAGGTAAGTAGCTGGTACTGGAACAGGCAAGGTAAGTAACTGGTACAGGAACAGGCAAGGTATGTAACTGGTACAGGAACAGGAAAGGTAAGTAACTGGTACAGGAACAGGCAAGGTAAGTAGCTGGTACTGGAACAGGCAAGGTAAGTAGCTGGTACTGGAACAGGCAAGGTAAGTAGCTGGTACTGGAACAAGCAAGGTAAGTAGCTGGTACTGGAACAGGCAAGGTAAGTAACTGGTACAGGAACAGGCAAGGTAAGTAGCTGGTACTGGAACAGGCAAGGTAAGTAACTGGTACTAGAACAGGCAAGGTAAGTAACTGGTACTGGAACAGGCAAGGTAAGTAACTGGTACTGGAACAAGCAAGGTAAGTAGCTGGTACTGGAACAGGCAAGGTAAGTAACTGGTACTGGAACAAGCAAGGTAAGTAGCTGGTACTGGAACAGGCAAGGTAAGTAACTGTCAATAAGATAAACAAGTGATTAGAGCGTGCCGGACGCAGGGAGAACTGGGTTCTGAGAATCTAATCAATACAACAATGCGATAAATAAAATGTTCAATCACACGAGAAAGTCCCAGATATTGAATTATTTTTATGTGCACTATTAGAACATAACAAAAGTGGGGACTAAAATAGCTGATTTTTGAAAATGATAAAGACTTACACACAACAACGGAGTGGGCCGGGTGGACACTCCCCCGGACCCAGACGCTCTAGTGTGTAGATGCTCAGAGAGACGATAACATTATTAACAAGATTTGAAATTGCTTAAAAGGGGTCTCACCAGTCGTAGCCTTTGGTCCGGGTGCTGTCTTGCCCCAGACCCCTCGCAAGGTCAAACAACGCAATACAGACAAAAAAGAACGGGCGTGCAGCAATCCTGTGAATCAATCTCGCACGAGGAGGTAGTAGATAAAAAAAAGTCTTTATTTAACACATATGGCTATACGAACGGGTACATGTCTAACGCGTTTCGTGCCTGATAATGGCACTTCGTCCGAGACACATGTACAATGGCTACAAAAAGCTTAAATAGAAAGATACAATTGAAACACTTAATTGAAAGAGTCCCGCCTCTTCAAAGGGGAAGGGATATAATAACGATAAAACAAATATAGAGAAAAGAAAAAGAAGAAAGCAGAAGTAGAAAAAGTATTATAAAACTATGTACATTACACCCAATTAAAACCATAAACAAAAACATTCATATAGGTATGTGTATAAACCTGTAAAATACTAGAAAATTGATTAGTAATTAAATAAATGAAATATCATTAGATATCTGAGATGGTAAACAGGCGCAGGTTCTGTAATATCATATGATTCAGAAGGAAGAGAAGAAAAGATGTTATTAGAGATCGGTAATACCAGTGATGTCGAATATTGAATTAATCCCTTAGGGGTTCGGGTATCTAGTAAAAAGATCATTTAGCTTCTTGTTTAAGCAAAATAGCATGCGATCACCTCCTCGAGCGGGAGCAGTGATGCTTGAATGCCTTGGATGGAGTAAAGTCGTATCTGCTCCATTGCATTCAATAAAATGTCTAGCCACCGGGCTTGACCAGTCAAATTTAACAATGGAGTAAAATTTTCCCTCACTCGATGTCTGAAGGGGCGCATGGTACATCCGACATATTGGATCAGACATTTTAAGCAAAGTATGAGTAAATATGAAAACTAGTATTACAGTTGATGTATTCCTTATTCATGTATGTCTTTTTGTAATGGTACTAGTAAAGGTATTGGTAGTGTAAATAATATGACATAGGTATCTAGCTCCACCACATTTAAAATTTCCTTTAGTATCTAACCATGTTTGTTTCAAGGGTTTACTCAATATGTACTAGGGGCTAGACTATTTCCTATAGTGAGAGCTTTTGGGCAACAAACTTACAGCCTTCGTTGATAATATCAAATAGGGTTTGATCCCCATATAGGACAGGCAAGTTTCTCTTTACAATGTCTACAATTTTATGACTGTGGACTGTATCTTGTGGAAAAGATTAAAGAAGAGAATGCCTTGGATTTGCTCTTAGAATTATTTTAGAGTAGTTAGCTATTAAAAGCTCTGATCTCTTACGGGAGGAAGCTTTAATAAAGGCATCCTCAATGTTCTTAGTCGAATATCCCGTAGATGTAAGTCTCTTTTTCAAGTCAGTGACCTTAGAGGTGAATCTTCCTCAGTACTACAATTACGGCGTATACGGAGGAATTGAACTATAAGGATCCCCCTAAAGTGTGGGTTGGGTGGCGGAATTTGCTTTAAAATCGTATTCCCAGCGCATGCATGACGATATTAGCGTGGTATGTATGAGTTTTCTTTGTTGTAATAAGGATATCTAAAAACGGTAAACTATTGCCTCCAAATTCATGAGTAAATTGAAGATTCAGAGAGTGGATTCAGGGTCTCAACAAAAGATTTGAATATATCCTCATTGCTATCCCAAATCAAAAGTATGTCATCTATATAGCGTCTATACAGCTTAATGAATGGGAATTTATTTAAGGTATCAATATTACCAAATAATTGGCATTCCTCCCACCAACCAACATATAAATTGGCATACGTGGGGGCGAATTTCGCCCCCATAGCAGCTCCTCGGGACTGTAAATAAAAATGACCATCAAAAGAAAAAAAGTTATGAGTAAGCAGAAAACGTAGAGACTCCAAAATAAAGTATTTGAGATCCCCGGAGTAATTGGTATAAGTATTAAGATGGAATTCAATTGCAGTAATGCCTAGATGGTGGGGAATGCATGAATAGAGGGATGAAATATCCATACTAATAAGAGAATAGTTTGTTTCCAGGATATGTATCCAAAGTTGTAAAAGATGTGTAGTGTCTTTAAGGTAAGTATGGAGTCTAAGGACCAGAGTTTGTAGTAATATATCAATAAAATCAGAGAGGTGTTCACCTAGGCTCCCTACTCCAGAGATAATAGGTCGACCGACTGGGGGTCTAGTGCTTTTGTGGACTTTTGGCAAACAGTAAAACACTGGGATAATAGGATTTTCTGGTATAAGGCACTTGCCTATACTGAGCCAAAAATACCAAGACAACCCCTTCTTCTATTAATTTAGATAAAATATTCTTAAAGTGTTGAGAAGGATTGCTCGATAAGGGCTTATATGTAGACGAATCCGTGAGTTGTCGTAACACCTCAGCTTCATAATCAGTGGCATTCATTACCACTACCATACCTCCTTTATCTGCATTTTTTATGACGATGGAATTATCAGCCTGTAGTGTTTAAGAGCAAGATGTTCTAATCGAGATAGATTTATTTCTTGCTACAGGTTTGTTATGATATTTACTGGAGGTAGTTTTTAAAGTTTTAAGTTCTGATTCAATAACAGCCTGAAATCTATCAACAGACGGGCTCCTACTAGATATTGGATAAAACCTACTTTGGAGCTCTTTAGATGATCGGGAAGATCATAATATGAAATTTAATGGGACTTGATTCTGTGGGTTCCAAAGTGTCTGGGCATCATCTACAAAAGGTTCCGAAGCTTGTTCTATAAGGGTGTTAATTATAGTAAGATCCTCTACTGAGTCTTTTTGACTATGGGAAAGAAAAGGTTAGAAACAGAGCTAGATTTTAAAGAAAAATGTTTTCGCAACAAAATTTAACGAACAAACGTGTAATATCAATCAGAGTTTCAAAACATCAAAATCCTTACTAGGTGAAAAAGATAGACCATTGCTCAATACTTGGGTTTCTATATGAGAGAGACCTGGAGGAAAGATTAATACATGTTCTGTTCGTATGTTTCTCTCTTAGTTGGTATCCCTGTTTTAACCTTTCTCCAATCGTTTTTTGAACTAAAAATGGATTGTCGTTGCTCGATTTCTCGGGATCTAAGTCTTTGGATTTGGGTCTAGAGTCCTTTGTAAGTCTTGGGAACTCTTCATCAAATCAGAATCAAAGCGTCTATTATTATAGTTCCCACCAAAGTTCTGTTTTGGACGAACCACTCGTTGTGGTATGTTAGTACATGTATCGTGATAATCAGTGGAGAATATTTCATTAGCTTTTTCCGTCCTCTGGTCTGTAGAACTAGGGGAGACAAAATGGGGGGACAAAGCGGAAGTATCTGCTACAGAATCAGATTCACATGATGTAAAACTTACATGTTTCTGGTAAGGTCTTTTAAGAATTGATTTATTTGGATTGGTGGTATTTAGATCACCAAACGATGTTCTAGAGTAGGATCTGGTTCTATATCTTTTTGTCGTAGAGTAATTTGGTCTATTGGGAGTAAAGGGACCATAAACCCTACCCTCCTTATAGTCCTTTTTGTCCCTTAGGAATTTATGTTTCTTTCTTGAAATAATTTCCTGTTCAGTTTTTTCTATTTTACTTTGAATTTTAGCTGATAGTTCAATATGAGTCTCATCTCCTGTACATTGAGTTAGTTTTGTTTTAGTTAATTCAATTTCTTGTTTAATTATTCCATGATTAATCTTTTTATGTTTTACTAGTAGGCACATTAATTTCAGAGAACATTCTGTGAGAATGGAATTCCATTCCTCTGTAAATGTATCATCTTGATCCATAATTATAGGGAATTTTCGTAAGCGTAATCCCCTAGGGATGATTTTATTATCCAGATATTTTTCTAAAGATATAATGTCCCACCAAATACCAAGCTCTTTCGTAAACAATTTATCAAGTTAAATATAATATCTCTAGGGGCATCTGTAATGTCTGAATTATATGGATCATTATCAGAGAACACTTCAGACACTCTTTTAAGGCGCTGTTCATCTGTGTAAAAACTCCTCATTTCCATATTAATTGGCCCCTAGAGAGCAATAGGTTAATTTAAAATGAACAGAACCTGCTAGGTTTTTTTGTTACACTTTGGCTAATATAATTACAATATATCGCTATTTAGAAAGGTAAAACATATAATAACCATAAGAACACAGGGGATATATATATATATATATATATATATATACAAAACACGCTCCAGCGAGTAAGATACAATCAATAAGATAAACAAGTGATTAGAGCGTGCCGGACGCAGGGAGAACTGGGTTCTGAGAATCTAATCAATACAACAATGCGATAAATAAAATGTTCAATCACACTAGAAAGTCCCAGATATTGAATTATTTTTATGTGCACTATTAGAACATAACAAAAGTAGGGGCTAAAATAGCTGATTTTTGAAAATGATAAAGACTTACACACAACAACGGAGTGGGCTGGGTGGACACTCCCCCGGACCCAGACGCTCTAGTGTGTAGATGCTCAGAGAGACGATAACATTATTAACAAGATGCAAAATTGCTTAAAAGGGGTCTCACCAGTCGTAGCCTTTGGTCCGGGTGCTGTCTTGCCCCAGCCCCTTTGCAAGGTCCAAACAACAGCAATACAGACAAAAAAGAACGGGCTGCAGCAATCCTGTGAATCAATCTCGCACGGAGGTAGTAGATAAACTTCTTTATTTAACACATATGGCTATACGAACGGGTACATGTCTAACGCGTTTCGTGCCTGATAATGGCACTTCGTCAGAGACACATGTACAATGGCTACAACACAGCTTAAATAGAAAGATACAATTGAAACACTTAATTGAAAGATTCCCGCCTCTTCAAAGGGGAAGGGATATAAATAACGATAAACACAAATATAGAGAAAAATAAAAAGAAGAAAGCAGAAGTAGAAAAAGTATATATAAAACTATGTACATTACACCCAATTAAAACCATAAACAAAAACATTCATATATGTTCTGGTGGTTGGAATGGGGATCTGCACCCTGGGAACTTGTTCGTGGTGGCTAGAATGGGGGGTCTGCACCACTGAGGAACTCTGTTTCTGGTGGCGAGATAGATGGGCGGTCTGGCACATGGGTGGGAACTCTTGTGCTGGTGGACTAGAATGGGGAGCTGTTACCTGGGAACTCTGTTCTGGTGTCGAACAATGGGGGTCTGCACCGGGAACTTGTTCTGGTGGGTGGCGTGGAATGGGGATGCGCACCCTGGGAACCTTGTCTGGTGGGTAGAAGGGGGGGGTCCTGCACCCGGCAAACTACTGTTCTGGTGCTGTAGAATGGGGGTCTGCGACCATCGGGAACGTCTTGCTGGTGGGCTTAGAATGGGATTGTACCCTGGAATCATTTTGGTGTCTAGAAATGGGGGGTCTGCACCCTGGGAACTCTATGTTTCTGGTGGTGGAATGGGGATCTGCACCCATGGGAACGCGTTTGTTTGGTGGTAGTAATGGGGGCTGCACCCTGGGAAACCTGTTCTGTGGCTAGAATGGGGGTTGCACACATGGGACTCTGTTTCTGGTGATTTAGAATGGGGAATCTGTACACTGGGAAACTCTGTTCTGGTGTCAGAATAGGGGGGGGTCTGCACCCTGGGAACTCTGGTCTGGTGGCTAGGAATGGGGGTCACCAACCTGGAAACGCTGTTCTGGTGGCTTAGATGAATGGGGGTCTGTACCCGGGGAACTCTGTTCTGGCGGCCGGGAACTGGGTCGCACCATAGGAACTCTGTTTGGGTGACTGGATGGGGGGGTTGCACCCTGGGAACTCTGTTTTGGTGGGCTATAGAATGGGGGGTCTGTACACTGGGAATCTGTTTCTCGGCGGCTGGAATGGGGGATCTGCACCCGGGAACCTGGGATTGGGACTGAACCCGGCGTTCTGGTGACAGTGGAATGGGTCGCCTGGAACTTTGGTCTACGCTAGAAGGGGCACCTGCTATGTTCTGGTGCTGAGAATGGGGGATCTGCACCTGGGAACTCTGTTCATGGGGCTTAGAATGGGGGCGTACTGGAACTGCAGCGCTGGGGAGCACCGAACTCTGTTCTGGTGGCTAGAATGGGGGTTGCACCTGGGAACCGTTTGGTGGCTAGAATGTTGGGGATTCTGCAACACTGGGAACTATGTTATGTTGGCATGTAGAATGGGGAGCTGCACCATGGGAACTCGGTGTTCTGGTGGCTAGAAATGGGGGTCTGCACATGGAACTCTGTTCTGGTGGACCTAGAAGTGGGGATTCTGCAACCTAGGGAACTCTGTTCTGGTGCTGTAGAATGGGGAATCTGCACCAGGGAAACTCATGTTATGGTGGCTTAGAATGGGGATTCTGACACCCCTGGGAACTCTGTGTCTGGTGGCTAGAATGGGGAATCTGTCACCTGGGAAACTCCTGTGCTAAGGGGTTACTGGGACTTGGAAAACTGTTTGCGGAATGGGATGCTACCATGGGAACTCGGTTCTGGTGTTCTAGAATGGGGATCTGCACCCTGGGAAAACTCGTGTTCTGGTGGCAAGATGGGGACTCTGCACCCTGGGAAACTCTTTCTAGGGTGATTAGAATGGGGATCATGCACCCTGGGGAACTTTTCTGGTGGCTTAGAATGGGGATCTGCACCTGGGAATCGTTTGGTGGCTTAGAATGGTGGGGTCTTCACCCTGGGAACTCTGTCTGGTGGCTTGGAATGGGGATCTGTACCCGGGAACTGGTTCTGGTGTCTAGATGTGAGATCTGCCCCCCTGGGAACTCTGTCTCTGTGTGCGGAAATGGGGGTCTCTGCACCCTGGGAATCTGTCTGGTGGAAAAAATGGTCAAGAATTGGGGATCTGGCACCCGGGGAAATGTGTTCTGTGGCTAGAATGGGGATTGCACCAGGGAACTTGTTATCGGTGGCTTAAATGGGGGATGCCACCCTGGGGAACTCTGTTATGGTGGATAGAATGGGGATCTGCACTGTGAAATTCTGTTCTTTGGGTGGTAGAATGGGGATCCGCACCCTGGGACTTGTTCTGGTGGCTAGATGGCGGATTGCACCCTGGGAACTCTGTCTGGTGTCTAGAATGGGGGATCTGCAACCTGGGAACTCTGTTCTGGTGGCTAGTTAGAATGGGGATCTGACCCTGGGAACGTGTTCTGGTGGCTGGGAAGGGATAGTCTGGCACCCTGGGAACATCTTCGGTGGCTTGGAATGGGGATCTGCACCCTGGGAACTCTGTTCATGGTGCTTTAGAATGGGGGTGTCTGCCACTGGGAACTATGTTCTGGTGGCTAGAATGGGGGTCTGCAAACATGGGAACTCTGTTCTGGGGCTAGAAGGGGATCTGCTCCTGGGAATATGTTCTGGTGTCTAGAAGTGGGGCGTCTGCCCCTGGGAACTCTGTTTGGTGGCTGGAATGGGGATTGCCACCCTGGGAACTCTGTTCTGGTGGCTAGAATGGGGGTCTGACCACCTGGGAACTCTGTTCTGGGTGGCTAGAATGGGGTCTGCACCATGGGGAACTATGTTCTGGTGGCTTAGAATGGGGATCTGTAACCTGGGGGAACTCTGTTCTGGTGTCTAGACATGGGTTGGTGTGTCGGTGGGGGTCCGTTTGTCCTCGTCCTACGGTCGTTGTTAGCGCGTGTCCAGGGTTGTTGTCTGTGTTGGTGGGTCGGTGTTCTTTGACACCTGGGAATCTGTTGGTGGCTGTTAGAATGGGGAGTCTGGCACCCTGGGAGGAACGTCTGTTCTGGTGGCAGAGAAAGGGTGCCCGGACTGGGTGCTTAAGGATCGTACCCTGGGACTCGGTGTCGATGGGTCTGGCACCGGAATTGTTATGGGGCTAGAAGGGGGGCTCACCATCCTGGGAAACTCGGTCTGGGGCTAGAATGGGGATGGTCTGCCTAATCGTCGTCCGGACTGGGTAGCACTGGCTTTTCTGGTCTGGAAGGGGGTCGGCACCCTGGGAAACTCTGTGTGCTGGTGGGTCACCCTGGACTTGTCGGTGGCTAGAAGGGGGTCTGATACCACTGGGAACTCTGTTCTGGCGGCTTGGCGTGGAATAGGGATTGCACCATGGGAACTGTTTGGTGACTGGAAGGTGGGTCTGCCCGAACTTGGGGCGATGGCTGCATGAACTCTGTTCTGGGTGGCTAGAAGGGGGTCTTGGGACCCGGGGAACTCTGTTCTGTGGCTTAGTGGGGCTTGCACCCTGGGAACTCTGTTCTGTGACTAGGTGGTCTGACTCGATAAATGTTGCGGGACTGAGGGATTACCCTGGGAACTCTGTTTGGTGGGCTTAGAATGGGGGTTACTGTACCCTGGAACTCTGTGGGCGTGGTAGCTGGGGTCTAGAACTGGGAACCTTGGATGCTAGAATGGGACGTACCGGGAACTCGTCTGGTGGTAGAAGGGGTCTGTCCTGGGAACTCCTGTTTCTGTGGCTTGAGATGGAGATGGGTTGCACCCTGGGAACCATGTTTGGTGGCTAGATGGTCTTACTGAACCTGCATGCGGATGGGGTTTCTGCACCCTGGGAAACTCTGTTCTGGTGGCAGATGGTTCCTGAAGTTGGGCTGAATGGGGTTGCAACCTGAAAACATTGTTCTGGTGGCTTAGAATGGGGATCTGCCACCTCGGGGAACTCGTGTCTGGTGGCTAGAATGGGGTTTGCACCTCGGGGAACTCTGTTTTATGGTGGCTAGATAGAATGGGGGTCTGCACCCTGGGAACTCTTTTGGTGGAGGAAGGCGATCATGCATCCTGGGAATCTGTTCTGTGGTGGCTGGAATGGGGCGTTGCCACACTCGGAACTCTGTTCGTGGATGAGCTAGAATGGGGGTCTGCCACCCAGGGAACAATCTGTTTGGTGGCTAGAATGGGGTTGCACCTGGGAAATTCTGTTTGGTGGCTTAGAATGGGGACTGTCCCTGGGAACCTCGTTTGGTGGGCTAGGAATTGGGGTTTGCACCCTGGAAACTCGTTCTGGTGCCTGAATGATGGGGTCTGCACCCTGGGAACTCTGGTTCTGGTGCTAGAAGTGGGAATCTGCACCCTGGGTAATCGTCTGGTGGCTGGTGGACCTGGAATGGGATGCTGCCCCTGGGAACTCGTTCTGGTGGATAGTTTAGAATGGGGATCTGCATCCTTGGAACTCTGTTCTTGGTGGCTGAATGAAGGTCTGTAACCCTTGGGAACTCTGTTATGGTTGCTAGAATGGGGATCTGCATCCTTGGAACTCTGTTATGGTGGTGGAATGAAGGTCTGAACCCTGGGAACTCTGTTCTGGTGGCTAGAATGTGGGCCTGCACCCTGGGAAACTCTGTTTGGTGGTGGAAGTGGGGTATGGCCAACCACTGGGACACTCTGTTCTGTGGCGTAGAATGGAGATCTGATCGGGGAAACTCTGTTTTCTGGTGCCCGCTAGATGGGAGGCTTGCACCCTTGGAACTTAGTTCTGGTGGCTTAGAATGGTGTGTTTGCACCCTGGGAACATTGTTAGCTGGTGGCTTTAGAATGGGATCTGACACCCTGGAACTTAGTTCTGGTGGTGAGAAGGGGGGTCTGCACCCTGGGGAACTTGTTCTGGTGGATGGATATGAAGGTCTGCACCTGAAGAACTCTGTTCTGGTGGCACTAAAAGGGGGTCTGCATCTGGAACTCTGTTTCTGGTGGTGGGAATGGGGGTCGGCCACTGGGAACTCTGTTGGTGGCTAGAATGGGGATCTGACCCCTGGGAAAATCTGTTTGGTGGCTGGTGGATGGGGGTCGCACCCTGGGGGAACTCTGTTCTGGGGCTTAGAATGGGGGGTCTGCACCCTGGGAACTCTGTTCTGGTGGATAGAATGGGGGTCTGCATCCGGAACTCTGTTTCGTGGTGGAACTGGAATGGGGGCTGCACCTGGGGAACCTTGTTTTGGTGGATAGAATGGGGATTGGGATCTGCACCCTGGGAAACTTTGTTCTGGTGGCTAGAATGGGGATCTGCCACCCTGGGAACTTGTTATGGTGGCTGGGTATAGGGTTGACCGGGAACATCTGTTTCTGGTGGCTAGAATTGGGGTTTGCACAAATGGGAGAACTCTGTTCTGGTGGCTTAGAATGGGGATATGCCACCTGGGAAACCTGTTCTGGTGGCTGGAATGGGGGTCTGGTACCTTGGGGAAATTGTTCTGGGGCTAGCTAGTAGAATGGGGGTCGCACCCTGGAAAACTCTGTTCTGGTGGCGTTTAGGAATGGGGGTCTGCACCCTGGTGGAAACTCGTTTTGTGGCGGTAGAAATGGGGGTCTTCACCCTGGGAACTTAGTTTTGGTGGCTAGAATTTGGGGTTGCACCTGGGAACTCTGTTCTGGTGGCTTTAGAATGGGATATTGCACCTGGGAACTTGTTTTGGTGGACTGTTAGAATTTGGTTGTTTGCACCCTGGGTAACGCTGTCTCTGGTGGCTGAGAAGGGGGTCTGGGCCCACGGGGGAACTAGTTTTGGTGGCTAGAATGTGGGTCTTGATGCACCCTGGGAACTGCGTTCTGGTGGCTAGATAGATGGGGGTCTGCTCACCCTGGGGAAATTAGTTTTGGTGTAGCTAGAATTTGGGTTGCACCCTGGGAACTCTGTGTTGGGTGGATTTAGAATGGGGATCTGCACCGGGAACTCTGTTTGGGGCTGGAATGGGGGTTGCACCCTGGGACTTATTCATGGTAGAGTAGAATGGGATCTGCCCATTGGGAACTCTTTTATGGTGGCTAGAAGGGGATCTGCACACTGGGAACTCTGTTATGGTGGCTAGAATGGGGGTTCAACACTGGGAACTCGTTATGGTGGCTAGAATGGGGGGATCTGCACCCTTGGGAACTCGGTTGTGGCTTAGAATGGGGTCGTGCACCCTGGGAAACTCTTTCAGGTGGCTGAGAATTGGGTTTGCACCCGGGAACTCTGTCTTGCTGGTTAGAATGGGGGTTGCACCCTGGGAAACTCTGTTCATGGTGGATAGAATAGGGTCTGCCACCCTGGAACGCTGTGTTGGGGCTCGAATTGGTTTTAGGGTTTGCACCCTGGGAACTCTGTTCTGGTGGCTGAGATGGGGGTCTTCACCCTTGGAACTCTATTTTAGTGGAAGGAATGGGGATTTGCAGCTGGGAACTTAGTTTCTGGTGGCGTGGAATTTGGGTTTGCACCTTGGGAACTTGTTTCTGGTGGCTTAGAGTGGGGATCTGCATCCTGGACTCTGTTCTGGTGGCTGGAATGGGGGTCTGCACCCTGGGAACTCTGGTATGGTGTCTGGAATGGGGGTCTGTACCCTGGGAACTCTGTTCTGGTGGCTGGAATGGGGGTCTGCACCCTGGGAACTTAGTTCTGGTGGGCTAGAATTTGGGTTTTTGCACCCTGGACTCTGTTCTGGGGGCTGAATGGGGATATCTGCACCCTGGGAACTCTGTTCTGGTGGCTAGATGGGGGTCTTGCCCCTGGGAACTCTTTTCTGGTGACTAGAATGGGTGGTCTGTACCTGGGGGAACTCCTGTTCTGGGGGCTAGAATGGGGGTCGCACCCTGGGAACTCTGTTCTGTGGACTAGAATGGGGGTCTGCATCCCGGGAACCCTTTTTGAATCGGTGACTAGGATGGGGGGTCTGTACCCGGGAACTCTGTTCTTGGTGGCTAGAATGGGGGTCGGCCACCCTGGGAACTCTTTCATGTGGCATAGAATGGGGGTCTGCACCCTGGAACTCGTTTTGGTGGCTGGGATGGGGGTCTGCACACTGGGAACTAGTTCTGGTGGCTTAGGGGGGGCATGGGGATCTGACACACTGGGAACTCTGTTCTGGTGGCTAGAATGGGGTCTGCACCCTGGGAACTCTTGGTGGCTAGAATTGGGGTTTGCACCCTGGGAACTCTGTTCTGGTGGCTAGAATGGGGGTCTTGCACCCTGGGAAACTCTGTTTAGGTGGCTAGAATGGGGTCTGCACCCTGGAAACTCTGTTTTGGTGGCTGAGAATTGGGGTTTGCACCCTGGGAACTTGTTCTGGTGGCTAGAATGGGGGGTCTTCACCCTTGGAACTTATTTTAGTGGCAAGGAATGGGGATTTGCAGCCTGGGAACTGTTCTGGTGGCGGAATTGGGTTTGCACCTTGGGACTCTGTTCTGGTGGCTAGAATGGGATCTGCATCCTGGGAACTCTGTTCTGGTGGCTGGAGAGGGGGGTCGCGACCCTGGGAAACTCTCGGTTTGGTGGCTGGAAGGGGGTCTAGTCACCCTGGGAACTCTGTTCTGTGGCTGGAATGAGGGGGCGCACCCGTGGGAACTGTGTTTGGTGGCAGTAGAATTTGGGTTTGCACCTGGGAACTCTGTTCTGGGGCAGAATGGGATTCGGACCCTGGGAACTCTGTTCTGGTGGACTAGAATGGGGGTCTGAACCTGGGAACTCTGTTTGGTGATAGAATGGGGGTCTGTTACCCTGGGAACTCTGTTCTGGTGGCTTAGAATGGGGGTTGTCTGCACCCTGGGAACTCTGTTCTGGTGGCTACGAATGGGGGTCTGCACCGCTGGGACTCTGATTGGGACTAGAATGGGGGTCTACACCGGGAACCTGTTCTGGTGGCTGAGATGGGGGGTCTGCACCCGGGAACTCTTTTTTCTGGTGGGCTTAGAATGGGGGTCTGCCCCTGGAGAACTCTGTTCTGGTGGCTGGCGATGGGGGTCTGCCACTGGGAACTTGCTTCTGGTGGCTTAGAAGGGGATCTGCACCAGGGGACTCTGTTCTGGTGTGTAGAATGGGGTCTGCAACCCTGGGAACTCTGATAAGGTGGCTTAGAATTGGTGGTTTGCACCCTGGGAACTCTGTTCTGGTGGCTAGTAGAATGGGGTCTGCACCTGGGAACTCTGTTCAGGTGGCTAGAATGGGGTCTTGCACCCTGGAAACTCTGTTCTGGTGGCTAGAATTGGGGTTTGCACCCTGGGAACTCTGTTCTTGTGGCTAGGCTAGAATGGGGGTCTTCACCCTGGAACTCTATTTAGGGCAGGTAGGAGAAGAATGGGGATTGCACCTGGGAACTTTGTATGGTGGCGGTGGATTGGGTTGCACCCTGGGAACTCTGTTCTGGTGGCTTAGAATGGGATGCATCTGGGAACTCTGTTCTGGTGGCGATGGAATGGGGGGTCTGCCACCCTGGGGGGAACTCTGTTCTGGTGTCTGGAATGGGGGTCTGACCCTGGGAACTCTGTTTCTGGTGGCTTGAATGGGGGTCTGCACCCTGGGAACTTAGTTCTGGTGGCGATAGAATTGGGGTTGGCACCCTGGGAACTCTGTTCTGGGGGCTAGAGAATGGGGATCGCACCCTGGGAACTCTGTTCTGGTGGCTAGAATGGGGGTCTGCACCCTGGGAACTCTGTTCTGGTGACTAGAATGGGGGTCTGTACCCTGGGAACTCTGTTCTAGGTGGCTAGAATGGGGGTCTGCACCCTGGGGAACTCTGTTCTGGTGGCTAGATTAGAATGTGGGTTGCACCTGGGAACTCGTATCTGGTGACATAGGAAGGGGTCTGTCCCTGGGAACTTGTTCGGTGGCTAGAATGGGGGTCTGCCCCTGGGAACTCTTTTCTGGTGGCTAGAATGGGGGTCTGCACCCTGGGAACTCTGTTCTGGTGGAGAATGGGGGTCTGCACCACTGAAACTCTTTTAGTGGCAGGAATGGTGGATCTGCACCCTGGGAACTCTGTTCTGGCTGCTGGAACCTTGATATCTCTGTTCTGGTGACGATGGGGTGGGTCGGTGGGTATTGTGAACTCGTTCTGGGGCAGCGTAGTACAGAGGTTGCACATGAACTTTTTGGCAACCAAAACAGGGGTCTGCAACCATGATCACCCAATTTTGGCTTTCGGAATGGGGGGCAACATCCTTGGGATGCAGTTCTGGCTGCTGTTATTGCAGCTAGAATTGGAGAATGCACCCTGCAAACTTTATTCTGGCAACCAGAATGGGGGTTTGTACCCTGGGAACTTTGTTCACTTGTCCAGTGTGTTTTGGCTCCAATACTTACTTATGCTGAAAAGTCAATCTTCCACAATGAGCTGTTTCCATAATTCTGGCTCCAAGAATTAAAGTTTACCTCACCTTTGTGGATCAAGGTGAAATATTGCAAAAATATAAAGCTTTTTGGGCTGTTGTGTGGGTAAGGGATATTAAGTCTGAAAATGTGATGTTAGCTTCTTGAGCTCACCATATAAGTTTGCCTTTTTCGGGTTTTTGGCGTATTGTGGATCGGGTGCACTGATGAAATCAGGGCACTATAATATCATTCTCCTACATGTACAGAGTAAAAGTGTTTTATTTTATTTTTTATGTTGTTGGGATTTGCTGCTTTTTTCAGAAAATATGCTAATAGTTAAGGGGAATTCTATAGCTGTCCAGTATTCTGCATGTATGTATTAAATCATTCGTACCATTACCTAACTAAAGGTGTGTAGATTGACAGAAAAAATACAGGGAGATTTCAATAAAGTTCTTATGTTGCTAATGTTGCTAATTTTGCCCCAACCAATCAGTCTTATGTAACATTTGAAAGCTAACATCTGATTGGTTGGGGCAAAATTAGCACCATTTTAAATGATTAAGAACTTTTATTGAATAACCCTGATAGTTTGTAAGGTCTGTTCAAAGAAGAAAACAAGGGATGGTAAAAGGACATGTCCAAAGGTGCCCGATTTGGGACAAGTTGGGGTCACAGAGAAGCGTAATGTAGACCATGTTTTTGAGAGCTGCCTGTCATGTTTGCAAGGTTCAAAAGGCAGGACACTCTAAATCACCCTTCGTTGTGCTCAAAAGGGGCATCCACTAGTTGTAATGGCATCCCCAACATCCTGGGCTACATTAAGATTTACTTACCCAACGTGTGTGCAACTTTCAGGGACTATACTATGAGAGCAACATTCAGTTGCCCCCCATACAGTAAGGGGAAATTCAGTGGTACCCCAAACACAGACATAGTGTCCTCCAAACGTGAGAATAAAGAAAGTGGTCCACAAAAATTAAGTAAATTAAGTGGAACAAACTGTAAGACCATATCAGTGGCACCCAATGATTGAAGCCATATTTAGTGAGACCAATTAATTGCTCCCACCCCACGATACACATTGGTGGCCCCCAGTAATACCCATTCAGTTGCCCCCAGAAGTGAGACCGTCAGAAGCCCCCAGTTAAAACCATATTAAATGACGTCCCCCATCCCCAGTTGATGCACCATTTAGTGGTCCCCAGTGATACCCAATTCAATGGCCCCTAAAAAGTTAAGGTTCAGAGCCCCTGTAATACCATCTTTACTGCCTACCCCGGCTCCCACCTTGATATCACATTTGTGGTAACCCAAACAGTGGCAGACAATTCAGTGGCAACAACATTCATGTGCCCTTAATTTGGGTTATTTGCCTCCCAGTCAGGCAATACTTTAATCATAATATAAAAAACGGAACATCGCCGAAACCAAAGTTGCTGGTTCCGGTTTTCCCTTGCAGTCGGGAGAGAACTGGAACTAAAGTACCTGTAGTATTGGCTTCGGGGTTGTCAGCTGCACAGATAGAGAAGGAGATGTGGCTTAAACGCAGGGCAGGCTGTTAGTGATCACAGAGGCAGAGCAGTTTGGGGGAAGTTTTTAATTCCAGTCTCCGAAGCCAATACTACAGGTACTTTAGTTCAGATTCTCTCCTGACTGCAAAGGTAAAAACCGGAACCAGCAGGGAGACCGGTTGCTGGTTACGGCGAGTTCCGGTTTACATGGATTCTTAATTTTTGCGTTCCGGTTCCGCACTGACTTAAGTATAAGTCGGAACACTGACGGTTGGGTCGGAATCGCAGGTAATTAGGGTATAGACTCTACCATATGACACACTGAAAAAGGACCCTGAGTCCAAAACATGTTATGTTAGCTCAATAAAAAACCATTGTAGCAATTACCTTTGTGTGTGCTTGTTAAGACCTACCAGAAATCCTCCTTTAATGAGATTATTTGCCTGAACAGAGCAAGACCTGGGGGCAGCCGTACTACCAGTCTGTCTGTGTGCATTATGATTCATTATGATACATACAGATGGGTGAAGCTTTATGTGAGATCACAAAAGAAATCTGAGACAACTGAGCAACTTGGCTCACTTGGATCAGAATGCGTGCTAATTGGCTGAAGGGGGGAAAAATGTTTCACATCATGAAGTTGCATCAGACAGACACCAGGAGGCATAAGATATACAATGTTTCCCTAGTATATAATGTTCCCAATAATACAATAGGTGTAGGTGTGAAATATTACATTGTTTCATTCTTGGTCACAGCAGAGAGGGGGTTTTTTTTGAGCCGCAATCACTTTTTTGCACATAGTGTTAATTATGTAAAAAAAAAAATGAAATATTAAACATTTAATAAAGCACAAAATTTGCATTGTGTCCACTGGGACTTGCAAGATTCCCAGCCAGGTATAGATCCTCACCACACATGCAGCAAGAGGCACTATAGCTCTCTCATTACTCTGTGTTCAAAATAACAGTTCAGTGTGTCCTTAATGGCAGTTAATTGTTGCAGTTGCTATTACATTCAAGTGTCTGGCAAAAAATGGACCAATTATAAAGGAACGGCATTGCGTTTTGCGATATTGTTCTATACAGTTGTTATAATAATTACGTATTGCACTTACCATTATCGTTAAATTGCGATGGCAATTATCAATTTTAAATTGCAATTGTACATTTATGCCAAACGTTCGGTAATAAACAAATGTTCGGTCATAGAATACCATGCAGTATCATTACTCTACGATCACTGAAGTAGATTACTGCCATTTTAATTATCTTAACATGATCTTAAATGAATGATCTTTTAACCGCTCAGTAACCCGATTGTTAAAGGCGCAGTATCAATATTCGCCTTTATTATTATTATTTATTAATATGGACCATATTTCTCCAGCAGTCTCTTTCTGGGTTCTTATTATTTTCACACTGTGCCTTACCTATTCTGACAAATTGAGACAATTGTCATATTTTTTTACATCATATATTAAACAAAAATGGCCAAAATATCATCCAATTGACCAAAATAGTGCAATATTGAATTAATGGCGCTATGGCACCTGTTTTAGCGCCACTGAACAGGACATTAAGAAATAAAACTCAGAGAAGTCTATTGCAGTGCTGTAATGGACCTAATCCTCAGTTACAGCCCATGGCTGGTATATGGTATACGTTATGTGGCAATCCTCTTTTCTCACTATACTGGACTTAACGCCAATGTATACTGATATATACCACCGTACAATCCTGCTGTACATCACTGCAGCAATAATATTCATGGCAAAAACGATTTACTTTATAATACAGCAATGTTAACGCTATTTTCATTGCGATGTCCATTAACAAATGGTGAGAAAATAGCGACCAGCTTAAAAATGCCCCAATATTTTCCAATTACCATTTAATATCGGTGACTGGAAATATGAAACTATAAACCATACAAGTAAAAGTGTTTATTAAGCTAAGGTTAAAAGGCTACGACTTGTGTCCACAGGCCATATGAAGAATTTCAGGTTCACATGGATTTAATGCTGTTTGTGTTTGATATAAGGTACACATAACAATCTACATTTTCAGTTAAACTGGACCCCACTTCCAAGGGATTAATACATTTTATTTATATATATATTATATATATATATATAAATATATATATATATATATATTAATAAGAATATTTTTTTTTATTTATTGGAGATTGCATTGAGTTTTTAGACTGTACTATGTAGGTGGGGGTAGGCATAAATAATATTATACATGGTTAAAGTGTGTATATTGTAATGTAAAATTAATTAGTATAATATGTTCTAAATAAATATATATAAGTGTGTAACTGTGTGTAAATGGCTATGAAATAAAAATAAAAAAGTACTAACTACAGAATCTCCCCACGTTTGAATGGACTGGTCAAATGGGAGCTATAGACACACCTCTCAAAAGATTAATTCTGCATGGAAGTTTGCTGCCATTTCCTTATTGTCCTTATTATCCAATAGGTGTGCTTCTTGTAGCTGCTGTAGCACCATAGCAATGAAAACAAGTCAGTGTTACATCATCCGGATGCAATGCATGCTTTACAGTAACATCCTTTAGCTTGCATTGTGGGAGAGACTTAGTGAGCATGTGCGAGTTAATGGCCAATCAAAAAAAGTTTGCTTTCCCAGTAGGTGTAGCTGACATCCTGCTGTATGATTGTGGAGAGAGTATCAGGATGCTGCATTGGGGAGAGCTTCACTCATTGCATGAGTGTGGGAGCAGGTGGGAGTGGCCAAATGGCACTGCTTACTGAAGATTTTCTTTCTCCACAGGCTGCTTATTAAAGGATCCCTTTGTTGTCTGCTTCCTGAAGGGAAGTTTCCTTTTTATGATAGTAAGTGTCTAAAGTTATTTTTTGCTTTAGTGTACAGTCTCTGTGTGTTCTCTCTCTGTCTTTTCTCTTCTCTCTCTGGTCTCGTGTCTCTCTTGTGTCTCTCTCTCTTGTTGTCTCTCTCTCTATCTCTTTCTGTGTGCCTTCTCTCTCTGTGTCTTCTCCGTGTCTTTTTTGGCTCTTCCGGTCTCTCTCTGTGTTCTCTCTCTGTCTCTCTCTCTCTCTCTCTCTCTGTCTGTTCTGTCTCTCTGTCCTCTCTCTCTGTCTCTCTCTTCTGTCTCCTCGCTCTCTCTTCTCTCTTCTTGTCTGTCTTCTCCTCTGTCGTCTTCTCTCTGTTGTCTCTCTCTCTGTGTCTCCTTCTCTATTCTGTTAGCAGCACGGTCACAATGATCAGCTCAGGTAGTACTATATTATAAATTGTCCCATTATCTGTAATAGTGGCGACTGTATTAACAGCCATAGGAATACCCCATTTAAACCAAGCACCAGGTTCCTCCTTACTGCCGCATTCATGTGTGAAACTACAGCATCTACAAAGCCCTTCCACATTGGTCGGAATCAGGTTAAAAGCCAATAGTGTTCCGTTTACTGGGAGAGAAGGCATTGCCTATAGAAATGGTGGGCGGTCCCTGCTGTGCTAGGTATTGTGGACGCTGCCTGTTCCTGTTGAGAGCCCTGGGGATTAGCTGGAGGAGGAGTTAATGTGTGTACAGTATTGTATGTATACAACTTGACAGCACCTGGTCTGTCTCTCTCCTGGAAGACGGAACTACCGGGAAGTCTCCAAGTTCCGCGGGAAGCCCGGGAGCCTCCAACACTCACGGCGGGGCCGGGAGCCTGGTTTCAGCCGCGACCAGCCGCAAACTACCCCTGGAAGACGGAACTACCGGGAAAGGCTCCAAGTGCCGCGGGAAGTTATCATTAGGAAAAACGTATCTAATACATATAATTACACTACAAAAATAACAGCATTATTACTTAAAATGTCAGTTTATATATATATATATATATTAAAAAAAAGATCATTCCCCTTCATTTCTAAGTAAATGAGATTGTCTGTTAATTTCAGGTCTAAATAAAATAATGTAACATTTCGGTATAAATATACATCCTAATAGTCCGGCACTTGAGGTCAATATGGCAAATATCTCCACACACACAGTGTTTTTCCCTTTGGTGCTCAGATAGGCCGGGATCATTGTGATCCAAACACTGCAGAAGACCAGCATGCTGAAAGTGATGTACTTGCCTCATTAAAACTGTCGGTAAGGTCCGAGCTAAAAATGCTAAAACAAACAAACAGCTGCCAGAAGCCCCATAAACCAATAAATGAGTAAAAGGCAATAGCTGATCCCTCATTGCACTGAATGATGATTGTTCCAGGGGAAGTGTGAATGTCCAATTCCTGAAAGAGGAGAGAAATGGCCAACCAAGTATACAGATTATTATTTGATGGATGAACAGATCAAGACACAGAATTGGACATGTTTGACTCCCACCCATTTCCTCCATGAGCTCCCAGGCTTGGTGGCTTTGAATGCAATGAAACCATGATAGTCTTGGCCAGGAGAGAAGAGACAGCTATGGAGAAGGTGATTCCAAAAGTGATTATACGTAACATGCAGGTTATATCCACAGGGCGACCGAGGAACAGGAACACAGTGAGGAAGCTCAGCTTGATGGAGACCGGAGGAGGAATAGGAGGGACCTGTTTTGGCTCTCACAATGGGGGTGTTCCAGTTTGCAAGGAATACTATTAATTATCAGTGTCATAAAGGAAAAAAAATAGAGATAATTTGGAGAAGTATAGGAATCACTTCATTTGTGAAGGGAGATAATCTTCCATTGGCGATACAATGATGCTTCTGCTTATTGGCCATTCCAGGTCTGAGCACCTTAGCGTTGTCACGTCTATTAAATACAAATTCATAAGACCTCAACTCAGAAGGAAAACATTTTTCAGGTTTAGCAACATTCACACTTTTTTTTTTTATTATTATTTTCAATTTTACAGAATTACACAGAGTTTTACCTTATTTCAACCTCTGATCACACTTCTAACAGAAAAATAGTTAGAATTAAAACACATAAATATAAAAATACATAGGGATACAAGATGCAGTGGGAGTTAAAACACAGATCATCATTGTCATCTATTTAAAATTAAAATATAATCAATGATATCAAGTTTCGGTGTGTAGTGATGAAGGTAGTATTTAGCAAAACAATACACAGTGCACAGCCTAAAGTTACCATACCTGCACCAATCATTTGATTCAAAACTTGGGAGAGGTTTCATAAATTGGTTTGAGTTTTACTTGTGCAAGATTTCAAGCTTTAAATCATCTTTTCTTTTATTTTTATTTTTAGAAATATAAACGGAGGATTCAATAAAAGTTCCTATTGTTTAAAATGGTGCTAATTTTGCCCCAACCATCAGATCTATTTAACATTTGAAGCTAACATCTCATTGTTGGGGCAAAATTAGCATTATTTTAACGATAAGAACTTTTATTGAATCTCCTTGAAAGTGTGAATTCTATGAAGAATGTTGCCTGGAACTCTGCATTAGTATGAAAAGATTGTTACATCGCTAAAGGTGTGAAGGTTCCATAATGTAACATAGTAATTGAGGTTGAATGAAGACATACTGTATGTCCATCAAGTCCAACCTTTAAAGCAATTGGAGAACCACTGTGGATAATTAGAATTATTGCAGATTAAAGAGGAACAAAAGTTCTCTTGCAAACATTGCCCGAATAGACAGACCACATTCACAAAGATACAAAAGACTGTGCTCTACCTCTCTTGTTGGCTGCTGGTGAGGTTTCTTATTTGTATTAGAATTGAGTGACGTGACTTTTTTGGTGTTTGTGTTGAATTAACATTTGGGTACTTGGAGTCGCTCCATAATCCACCTTAGCTGGACATACCCAGCTAAGGTACAAAGTACACTTACAGAGCTGCAGCATTGCTCAAGAAGCTGACAGCCAATCATGTTACAGATCATTCCTCCCTCTGAAACAGAACTAGATTTCAGTGCAGTTGTGGAAACATTTACAGTAAATGCTCCTGTCCCTACCAATAATAATTCTTTGCTTTTATACCAAAAAGAAAAGAATCTATGCAGTTGATTTAAACAATTTTTAATATTTAGGAAAAAAAATTAGGTCTGGGATCAAACCTGCAGCCTCATGTCTTGCTAAAAGTTAGCTTTAACACTACCCCAAAGAGTTGCTATATATATAAAGTCTGTACATGTTAAAAACCCAGGGCTGCTTACCATGAAGCAACATGAAAATATTGCTCATAGCGTGCCCCTACGTAGTAGAAAGGCAACAGTTTTTGTTTCCTTCTACTGCTGGGCGTGCTATACCTCTGGCAGCAGGAAGTATCATGATGTTGGCACTGCTGTCTTTTATTTTGTGATCCGAGCATGATCCCGAATGGCTGTTCTGGAGTAAAAAGAAGCAAAAAAAGTATAACCAGCAACAGTGTTCTTGGGAAACAGACAAGTGCATGCTCGTATATCCACCTTCTATACTCTTGTAATCGAATTCCAGGAGCCGCACTCTTTTAAAACATTGTTTTTAAATAAGATAAAGAAGGTATATGTTTTAACTTTTGATACAATCTTTCATTTGGCCTCTAAAGTGCATACCCCCACATGGATAAAAGGAAGACATTAGGTGGACAGTCCAGTGAAACAGACAGACATTGGTGACAGAGACAGACAGAGAGTTAGATAGACAGTCACAGAGAGATAAATAGATAGTCAAAGAGAGACAGACAGACATGGGGCCCTATTTATAAAGAACGGTATCGTTATTGTAAAATACCGACCGCTATCATAAAATAACGACGGGTTTTGCCGATCGACCGTTATTACCGATACGACCGGTATTTATCGATAACGACCGTTTATTACCGATACGAACGGTATTTACTGATAACGATACCGATCTTTTATAATAGGGCCCATAGAGAGATAGACAGGGGAACAGTCACAGACATAAATTAGAGGTTGACAGACATAGGTAGGCAGACAGTCACAGTGAGACAGACATTGAGAGATAAACGAAAAAGAGACAAATATGGACAGACGACAGAGAGATAGCTGAACAGAGTCGAATAGGACAGATAGACATAGGTGGTAAGACAGTCACAGAGAAAGATATAGAAGACAGACATAGGTGGACAGAGTCACAGAGAGACATAGTTGGACAGTCACACAGAGAGACAAACATAAGTGGACAAGATCACTGAGAAACAGTCAAAAGAACAGAGAGATAAACAGACAACACAGCGAGACTAGACAGACAGACAAACACAAAGAGACAGACAAATACATGGATAGGTTATTACCATCAACAACTGACCATCCTACCATGACAATATGAAAATATTGCAGATGGTGGCACCCTGCAAATTAGAAAGATGTCAGCCTGTTCTTTTTTGTTTCCTCCTTACGCACTGTGAGCCCTGTACCATGGAAGGATCATGTTGCGCTGTCTTACTTTACACTGTGTTCTATTAGCCCTCCAGTTCATTGCCTGAGTTATCAGCCCCAGTTCCTTACCCAGTGTTGCCGCAGCCCTTCAGTTTCCTTACCCTGTGTTGCCAGCAGCCCTCCATTTCCTTACTGTGTTGCCAGCAGCCCTCCAGTTCCTTACCCGTGTGCTAGCAGCCCCTCAGTACATTACCCTGTGTTGCAGCAGCCTCCAGTTAATTACCCTGTGTTTGCCCAAAGCCCTCCAGTTCATCACCCTGTGTTGCCAGCAGCCCTCCAGTTCATTATCTTTTTTGTCAGTCCTTCAGTTCCACTCTGTGCTGCCAGATTCCCTGTGTGGCCAGCAGCTGTCCAGTTCATTACCCTGTGTGTTTTCAGTTCATTTTCCCTGTGATGCCAGCCTCCAGTACATTACCCTGCATTGTTAGTTTCAGTTCATTGCCCTATGCTGCCAGCCCTCCAGATTATTACCCTGTGTTGTTTAGTCCTTCAGTTCATTACCCTGTGTTTTTTGCCAGATCTCCAGTTTATTACCCTGGTTGGCTGCCAGCCCACCAGTTCGTTACCCTGTGTTGTCATTCCTCCAGTTAGTTTGCCAGTGTAATCCATTCATATCCACCCTACAGTGTATTAGTATTTTGGAATAGTTATCTACATTACAGATATAATGGGGATTTTCTTTCATTAAAGACATGTTATGTTGTTAAAGGGCATTTTATTTAGGTTAGGGTAGCTTTAGATAGTTAGGGTAGGTTAGGTTAGACTAATTAGGTTAGTTAGGGCCCTGGTGCAAGTGTCTATCTTGATTTGGTGGCAGGCTTACAAATCTTTTGGCTAACATGCTTGTGAAGGTTCTCATTATCCAGGTCTTGGTATATCTGTTGTATTCAATTAGATTAACTGGACTTGAACGTCTTCAAGAACTAAACTTCAAGTCCAGTTGATCTAATTGAATACAGCAGATGTACTTTTGGCTACACTTTTATTTCTAGAGACATGTGTTTTATGTGTTATAACAATGGAGAACTTATAAATAACTATTTTCTAAAAAATAAATGACAAGTTTTGCCACATCCATCAAAACAGCCATGCCACTTACACAAGCCATGCCCACGTTGCGCTGCTTTATGCTCCGCTGCATATGCGCCTAGAGGCGGCATCAAAAGTTGTTTCAGGTGCCAAAATCTAGGGACACCCCTGATAAAAATATATATATATTTCAGTTAACTATTTTTAATTGTTTCATACATAAGTGATGGGATTTGAACCTGGTGACCTCATGTGCTGTGTTTCTAAAACATGTTTTTTATACATGCTGTACTAGAGCTACAAGAAAGAATACATTCAGAAACTTTATCTGTTGCTAGAAACAGAAGCAAATTAAAAAAAAGCACAGCAGTAAAATCATCTATTGCTTGTTTCAGTCTGTCAGTAATGCACACTGGCTAAAAAATATGGACTTCCATACTGGTGTGGAGACATCTGTATAAAACATTCTCTGTGCATAGAGACAGTGATACTGGGGTCAGTTACAGAATCTATTACTTATCAGGGATTCCATATTGGTGTATAGACATCTGTATAGAAAATACTCATTAGAGACGGTGAATACTGGGGTCAGTTACAGAATCTATTACTTATCAGGGATTCCATATCGGTGTATAGACATCTGTACAAAAATACTCTGTACATAGAGACGGTGAATACTGGGGTCAGTTACAGAATCTATTACTTATCAGGGATTCCATATGGTGTATAGATAATCTGTATAGAAAATACTCTGTACAGAGAGACATGAATACTGGGGTCCGTTACAGAACTATTACTTATCAGGAGTCCATATCGGTGTATAGACATCTGTATAGAAATACTCTGTACATAGACAGTGAATACTGGGGTCAGTTACGAATCTATTACTATCAGGGATTCCAGTGTGTATATAGACATCTGTATGAAAATACTCTGTACATAGAGACGGTGAATACTGGGGTCAGTTACAGAATCTATTACTATAAGGGATTCCATATCGGTGTGTAGACATCTGATAGAAAATACTCTGTACATAGAGACGGTGTGAATACTGGGTCAGTTACAGAATCTATTACTTATCAGGGATTCCATATTGGTGTATAGACATCTGTATAGAAAATACTCTGTACATAGAGACGGTGAATACTGGGGTCAGTTACAGATCTATTACTTACAGGGATTCCATATTGGTGTATAGACATTGTATAGAATATAGAACAATCTGTACATAGGACAGTGAATACTGGGTCAGTTACAGAATCTTATTTACATCAGGGATCCATATAGGTGTATAGACATCGTATAGAAAATACCTGTACATAGAGACGGTGAATACTGGGTCAGTTACAGAATCTATTACTTATCAGGGATTCCATATTGGTGATAGACATCTGTATAGAAAATACTCTGTACATAGACAGTCAATACTGGGTCAGTTACAGAATCTATTACTTATCAGGGATTCCATTGGTGTATAGACATCTGTATAAAAATACTCTGTACATAGAGACAGTGAATACTGGGTCAGTTCAGAATCTATTACTTATCAGGGATTCCATATTGGTGTATAGACATCTGTATAGAAAATACTCTTGACATAGAGATGGTGAATACTGGGCAGTACAGAATCTATCACTTATCAGGGATTCCATATCGGTGTTATAGACATCTGTATAGAAAATACTCTGTACATAGACAGTGAAATACTGGGTTCAGTTACAGAATCTATTACTTATCAGGGATTCCATATTGGTGTATAGAAATCTGTATAGAAAATACTTGTACATAGAGACAGTGAAACGGGTCATGTACAGACTATTACTTATCAGGGATTCCATATTGGTGTATAGACATCTGTATAGAAAATACTCTGTACATAGAGACAGTGAATACTGGGGTCAGTACAGAATCTATTTACTTATCAGGGATTCCATATCGGTGTATAGACATCTGTATAGAAAATACTGTTAACATAGAGACGGTGAATACTGGGGTCAGTTACGAAATCTATTACTTATCAGGGATTCCATATAGGTGTATAGACATCTGTATAGAAAAATAATCTGTACATAGAGACGGTGAATACTGGGGTCAGTTACAGAATCTATTACTTATCAGGGATTCCATATGGTGTATAGACACTCTGTATAGAAAATACTCTGTACTAGAGAAGTGTGATACTGGGGTAGTTACAGAATCTATTACTTATCAGGGATTCCATATCGGTGTATAGACATCTGGATAGAAAATACTCTGTAAATAGACAGTGAATACTGGGTAGTTACAGAATCTATTACATCAGGGATTCCATATTGGTGTATAGACATCTGTATAGAAAATACTCTGTACATAGAGACGGTGAATACTGGGTCAGTTACAGAATCATTACTATCGGGATTCATATTGGTGTATAGACATCTGTATAGAAAATACTCTGTACATAGAGACAGTGAATACTGGGGTCAGTTACAGAATCTATTACTTATCAGGGATCCATATCGGTGTTAGACATCTGAAGAAAATACTCTGTACATAGAGACGGTGAATACTGGGGTCAGTTACAGAATCTATTACTTATCAGGGTTCCATATAGGTGTAAGACATCTGTATAGAAAATACTCTGTACATAGAGACGGTGAATACTGGGGTCAGTTACAGAATCTTACTTATCAGGGATTTCATATTGGTGTATAGACATCTGATGAAAATACTAGTACATAGACGGTGAATACTGGGGTCAGTTACAGAATCTATTACTTATCAGGATTCCATATGGTGTATGACATCGTATAGAAAATACTCTGGTACATAGACAGTCAAATCGGTCAGTTACAGAATCTATTACTATCAGGGATTCCATATTGGTGTATAGACATCGTATATAAAATACTCTGTACATAGAGACAGTGAATATGGGTCAGTTACAGAATCTATTACTTATCAGGGATTCCATATTGTGTATAGACATCTGTATAGAAAATATCTGTACATAGAGACGGTGAATACTGGGGTCAGTTACAGAATCTATTACTTATCAGGATTCCATATTGGTGTATAGACATCTGTATAGAAAATACTCTGTACATAGAGACAGTGAATACTGGGTCAGTTACAGAATCTATTACTTATCAGGGATTCCATATTGGTGTATAGACATCTGTATGAAAATACTCTGTACATAGAGACAGTGAATACTGGGGCAGTTGCAGAATCTATATTATCAGGGATTCCATATCGGTGTGTATGACATCGTATAGAAAATACTCTGTACATAGAGACCGTGAATACTGGGGGCAGTTTACCGAATCTTATACTTATCAGGGATACCATATCGGTGTATAGACATCTGTATAGAAAATACTCTGTACATAGAGACGGTGAATACTGGGGTCAGTTACAGAATCTATACAAGGATTCATATTGGTGTATAGACATCTGGATAGAAAATACTCTGTACATAGAGACGGTGAATACTGGGGTCAGTTACAGAATCTATTACTTATCAGGGATTATTGGTGTATAGAAATGTATAGAAAATACTCCTGTACTAGACAGTCAATACTGGGTCAGTTACAGAATCTATTACTTATCAGGGATTCCATATTGGTGTATAGACATCTGTATATAAAATACTCTGTACATAGGACAGTGAAATACTGGGTCAGTTACAGAATCTATTACTTATCAGGGATTCCTATTGGTGTATAGACATCTGTATAGAAAATACTCTGTACATAGAGACGGTGAATACTGGGGTCAGTTTACAGAATCTATTACTATCAGGATTCCATATTGGTGTATAGACATCTGTATAGAAAATACTCTGTACATAGAGCAGTGAATACTGGGTCAGTTACAGAATCTATTACTTATCAGGGATCCATTTGGTGTATAGACATCTGTATAGAAAATACTCTGTACATAGAGACAGTGAATATGGGGTCCGTTGGCAGAATCTATTACTTATCAGGGATTCCATATCGGTGTATAGACATTGTATAGAAATACTTGTAATAGAGACCGTGTAATACTGGGTGTGTTACAGAATCTATTACTTATCAGGGATACCATATCGGTGTATAGACATCTGTATAGAAAATACTCTGTACATAGAGACAGTGAATACTGGTCAGTTACAGAATCTATTACTTATTAGGGATTCCATTTGGTGTATAGAACATGTGTATAAAATACTCTGTATAGAGACAGTGAATACGGGGTAAGTTACAGAATCTATATATTATCAGGGATTCCATATCGGTGTATAGACATCTGTATAGAAAATACTCTGTACATAGAGACGGTGAATACTGGGTCAGTTACAGAATCTATACTTATCAGGGATTCCATATTGGTTGTATAGACCTCTGATAGAAAATACTCTGTACCTAGAGACGGTGGAATACTGGGTCAGTTACAGAATCTATTACTTATCAGGGATTCCATTGGTGATAAGACATCTGTATAGAAAATACTCTGTACATAGAGACAGGAATACTGGGTCAGTTACAGAATCTATTACTTATCAGGGATTCCATAGGTGTATAGACATCGTAGAAAATACTCTGTACATAGAGACGGTGAAACTGGGGTCAGTTACAGAATCTATTACTTATCAGGGATTCCATATCGGTGTATAGACATCTGTATAGAAAATACTCTGGACCTAGAGACGGTGATACTGGGGTCAGTTACAGAATCTATTATTATCAGGGATTCCAATCGGTGTATAGACATCTGGATAGAAAATACTCTGTACTAGAGACAGTGAATACTGGGGTCAGTTACAGAATCTATACTTATCAGGGATTCATATCGGGGTATAGACATTGTATAGAAAATACTCTGTACATAGAGACAGTGAATACTGGGGTCAGTTAACGAATCTATACTTATCAGGGATTCCATATCGGTTGTATAGACATCTGTATAGAAATACTCTGTACAAGAGACGGTGAATACGGGTAAGTTACAGAATCTATTACTTATCAGGGATTCTATTGTGTATAAACATCTGTATAGAAAATACTCTGTACATAGAGACAGTGAATATTGGGGGTCAGGTACAGAATTATACTTATCAGGATACCATATCGGTGATAGACATACTGTATAGAAAATACTCTGTACAGACGGTGAATCGGGGTCGTTACAGATCTATTACTTATCAGGGATTCCATATTGATATAGACATCTGTATAGAATACTCTGACTAGAGACGGTGAATACTGGGTTAGTTACAGAATCTATTACTTATCAGGGATTCCATATTGGTGTATAGACATCTGTATAGAAAATAATCTGTACATAGTGATGGTGAATACTGGGTCAGTTACAGAATCATTACTTATCAGGGATTCCATATCGGTGTGTAGACATCTGTATAGAAAATACTCTGTACATAGAGACAGTGAATACTGGGGTCAGTACAGAATCTATACTTATCAGGGATTCCATATCGGTGTTAGACATCTGTAGAAGAAAATACTCTGTACATAGAGACAGTGAATACTGGGGTCAGTTGCAGAATCTATTACTTATCAGGTATCCATATCGGTGTATAGAAATCTGTATAGAAAAACTCTGTACATAGGACAGTGAATACTGGGTCAGTTACAGAATCTATTACTTATCAGGGATTCCATATTGGTGTATAGACATCTGTATAGAAAATATCGTATATAGAGACAGGAATACTGGGGTAAGTTACAGAATCTATTACTTATCAGGGATTCCATATCGGTGTATAGACATCTATAAGAAATACTCTGTACATAGAGACGGTGAATACTGGGTCAGTTCAGAATCTATTACTTATCAGGGATTCCATATTGGTGTATAGACATCTGTATAGAAAATACTCTGTAATAGAGACGGTGAATACTGGGTCAGTTACAGAATCTATTACTATCAGGGATTCCATATTGGTGTATAGACATCTGTATAGAAAATACTCTGTACATAGAGACAGTGAATACTGGGGCAGTTACAGAATCTATTACATCAGGGATTCCATATCGGTGTATAGACATCTGTATAGAAAATACTCTGTACATAGAGACAGTGAATACTGGGTCAGTTACAGAATCTATTACTTATCAGGGATTCATATCGGTGTATAGACATCTGTATAGAAATACTCTGTACATGAGACGGTGAATACTGGGTCAGTTACAGAATCTATTACTTATAGGATTCCTTATTGGTGTTAAACATCTGTATAGAAAATACTCTGTACATAGAGACAGTGAATATTGGGGTCAGTTACAGAATCTATTACTATCAGGGTACCATATCGGTGTATAGACACATCTGTATAGAAAATACTTGGACAGACGGTGAATACTGGGGTAGTTACAGAATCATTACTTATCAGGGATCCATATTGGTATATAGACATCTGTATAGAAAATAACTCTGTACATAGAGACGGTGAAATAGGGTCAGTTACAGAATCATTACTTATCAGGGATTCCATATTGGTGTATAGACATCTGTATAGAAAAACTCTGTACATAGTGACGATGAATACTGGGTCAGTTACAGAATTATTACTTATCAGGGATTCCATATCGGTGTGTAGACGATCTGTATAGAAAATACTCTGTACATAGAGACAGTGAATACTGGGGTCAGTTACAGGATCATTACTTATCAGGGATTCCATATCGGGTATAGACATCTGTATAGAAAATATCTGTACATGAGACAGTGAATACTGGGGTCAGTTACAGAATCTATTACTTATCAGGGATCCATATCAGTGTATAGACATCTAACTAATAAAAGGCAAAGCCTCACTCTCACTCACTCATCACTAATCTCCAACTTGCCGTGGCTAATTCTCCAACTGCGTGGGGCAGAGGCCTTAAATTGGCAGGCTCATTCATTGCACTACTTACAAAAGTTAAGAGGTTTCGTTTTGAAAAGGCAAGCCCTCACTCACTACTCACTCATCACTAATTTTCCAACTTGCCGTGGCTAATTCTCCAACTGCGTGGAGGCAGACGGCTTAAATTTGGCAGGCTCTATCATTGCACATTACTTACAAAAGTTAAGCAGGTTCGTTTTGAAAAGGCAAAGCCTCCTCACTCACTCACTCATCACTAATTCTCCAATTGCCGTGGAGGCAGACGGCTTAAATTTGGCAGGTCATTCATTGCACTTTACTTACAAAAGTTAAGCAGGTTTGTTTCGAAAAGGCAAAGCCCTCACTCACTCACTCACTGCTCCCTCACATCTCATCACTAATTTCCAACTGCCGTGGCTAATTCTCCAATTGGTGGAGGCAGACGGCTTAAATTTTAGCAGGCTCTTTATTGCAACTTACTTACAAAAGTTAAGCAGGTTCGTTTTGAAATGGCAAAGCCCACTCACTCACTCCACTCACTCACTCACTCACTCATCACTAATTCTCCACTTGCCGTGGCTATTTTCTCCAACTTGCCATGAAGGCAGACGGCTTAAATTTGGCAGGCTCATTCATTGCACCTATACAAAAGTTAAGCAGGTTTCGTTTTGAAAGGCAAAGCCTCACTCACTCAATCACTCACTCATCACTAATTTCAACTTGCCGCGGAGGGCAGACGGCTTAAATTTGGCAGGCTCACATGCACCTTACTTACAAAGTTAAGCAGGTTTTTTCGAAAAGGCAAAGCTCACTCTCACTCACTCTCACTAATTCTCCAACTTGCGCGGAGGCAGACGGCTTAAATTTGGAGGCTCATTCATTGCAATACTTACAAAAGTTAAGCAGGTTTGTTTCGAAAAGGCAAGCCCTCACTCACTCACTCACTCACTCACTCACTCATCACTAATTCTCCAACTTGCCGTGGCTATTCTCCAACTTGCCGTGGAGGAAGGCTTATATTTGGCAGGCTCATTCATTGCACCTACTTACAAAAGTTAAGCAAGGTTTCGTTTCGAAAGGCAAAGCCCTCACTCACCACTCACTCATGCACTCACTCATCACTAATTCTCCAACTTGCCGTGGAGACAGATGGCTTAAATTTGGCAGGCTCATTCATTGACTTTAATACAAAGTAAGATGTTTGCGAAAAGGCAAAGCCCTCACTCACTCACTCCACTCACTCTCACAAATTCTCCAACTTGCCGTGGCTAATTCTCCAATTGCCGTGAGGCAGAGGCTAAATTGGGCAGGCTCATTCATCACTTTACTTACAAAAGTTAAGCCGGTTTCGTTTTGAAAAGGCAAAGCCCTCACTTCACTCACTCACTCACTCCATCACTAATTCTCCAACTTGCCGTGGCTTATTCTCCAACTTGCGTGGAGGCAGACGGCTAAATTTGGCAGGCTCAGTACATTGCACCATTACTTACAAGTTAAGCAGGTTTCGTTCGAAGGCAAAGCCCTCACTCACTCACTCACTCACTCACTCATCACTAATTCTCCAACTTGCCGTGGAGGCAGATGGCTTAAATTTGGCAGCAGGCTCATTCATTGCACTTTACTTACAAAAGTTAAGCAGGTTTCGTTTCGAAAAGGCAAAGTCCTCACTCACATCACTCACTCATCACTAATTCCTCCAATTGCCGTGGAGGCAGACGGCTTAAATTGGCAGGTATTATTGCACCCATACTTACAAAAGTTAAGCAGGTTTCGTTTTCAACATCTACCTGTAACGGTGAGTATCTGAACATTGCACCTGTAACGGTGAGTATCTGACATTGACAGACTGGTTGGTCCGATTTACAACAAATTGGTGATGCATATACTCTTTACCAGTTAAAAGGTTACAAATATATTTTTTTAGGGTGGGGGTGAATGGCGGGGGGGGGGGGGGGGAAATAGATTTTTGAACTCCTGCACACTAATGGCTGGACCGATTTTTACCAAAATTTCAGGGTGTGTGCGGGGACTGGCTCGAGGTGTAAGGGGAAGGGTTTGGAGGGTGGACAGAGAGGAATAGGGGGGGTATAGGGGCGACGGGGAGGGGTGTGGGGTTATTTTTTAACAAAATTTCAGAGTTGAATAAAAATATAATTTAAATTAAAGTTAATGAGTGTTGCATTATCGTAAAGCTTATGAATTGTCTTTCTTAATATATCAAGTGCCGAGTGATTACAGCAATCTTCATACATTATTGCTTTCTTACTAAAAACGTTATTTCAATACACCTTCGCTGCGAAGCGCGGGTATTTTGCTAGTCTGTATATAAAATGCTCTGTACATAGAGACAGTGAATACTGGGGTCAGTTACAAAATCTATTACTTATCAGGGATTCCATATCGCTGTATAGACATCTGTATAGAAAAATACTCTGTACATAGAGACAGTGAATTTATGTTGGGTCAGTTACAGAATCTATTACTTATCGGGATTCCATATCGCTTGTATAGATCTGTATAGGAAATACTCTGTACATAGAGACGGTGATTACTGGGTCAGTTACAGAATCTATTATTTAAGGGATTCCATACGGTGTATAGACATCTGTTATAGAAAATACTCGTATACTAGAGACGGTGAAACTGGGTCCAGTTCCAGAATCTATTACTTATCAGGGATTCATATCGGTGTATAGACATCTGTATAGAAATACTCTGTACATAGAGACATGAATACTGGGGTCAGTTACAGAATCTATTACTTATCAGGATTCCATATCGGTGTATAGACATCTGTATAGAAAATACTCTGTACATAGAGACAGTGAATACTGGGGTCAGTTACAGAATCTTTACTTATCAGGGATTCCATATTGGTGGTAGACATCTGTATAGAAAATACTCTGTACATAGAGACGTGAATACTGGGGTCAGTTAAGATCTATTACTTATCAGGGATTCCATTTTGGTGTAAGACATCTGTATATAAAATACTCGTACATAGAGACAGTGAATACTGGGGTCAGTTACAGAATCTATTACTTATCAGGGATTCCATATGGTGTATAGACATCTGTATAGAAATATCTTGTACATAGAGACAGTGAATACTGGGTCAGTTACAGAATCTATTACTTATCAGGGATTCCAGATCGGTGGTTAGACATCTGATAGAAAAAATACTCTGTACATAGAGACAGTGAATACTGGTCAGTTACAGAATCTATTACTATCAGGGATTCCATATCGGTGTATAGACATCTGTATAGAAAATACTCTGTACATAGAGACAGTGAATACTGGGTCACTTATAGAATCTATTACTTACATGTACTAAATGCAAATTTCTAGAGATGAATCTTACAATGTGTAGGTGTTCTGGGGAGAAAAGCTTTCACATTAGTATTAAAACGAATCAAGTTTAGTTCTTCTTGAAATCCTGTATAATTATTTTACTCAATTGTTAAGGAGCAGCCAGGGTCAGATACTGTTACAATATAACGAAAGGTAACATAGTAACATAGTAACATAGTAATTAAGGTTGAATAAAGACATACGTCCATCAAGTCCAACCTATCTACCTCTTTTTTTTTTTTTTAACCTTCCTAACAGTTGATCCAGAGGAAGGCAAAAAACCCCAGTAAAAAAGGGGGGAAAAAAATCCTTCCTGGACTCTCCAAAACGGCAATCGGAAAGTATCCCTGGTCAACAGATTGTTATTTATTATGTTCATAATACCATAATTCTCAATATTATTTCGTTTTAGGAACTTATCCAGGCTTTTTTAAAAGTTATTCAATGAACTTGCCATTACCAACATCGCTGGAAGACAGTTCCACAGTGTCACCGTTCTACTGTAAAGAAACCTTTCCTAACCTGAAGATGAAACTCTTTTTTCTTCCAACCTTAAAGATGTCCACGTGTCCTCTGATATGACGATATTAAAACAATGACCAGAAGAGTTCACTGTATGGGCCATTAATATATTTGTATAAGGTTATCATGTCCCCACGCAACCGCCGCTTCTCCAGTAAACAGCCCTACTTGTCAATATGCTGCATATTCAAGCCCCTCCATTCCCCTTATTAATTAGTTGCCCTCTCTTGAACTGCACTCAATTTCCAAGATGTCCTTTTGTATATGGGATTCCTCACCGCATATTCCAAATGAGGCCTTACCAGTGCCTTGTAAAGAGGGGAGAATCATATTTTTCTCTCTTGCATCTATTCCCCTTTATTACAAGACAATATCTTGCTAGCTCTAGCCCGTTGCTCCCTGGCATGTTTTGCTACAGCTAAGTCTGTTTATCATACCAGAACCCCATCTGTTTTTCATTACAGTGCCTCACACCAGAGTTATTTATGGTGTAGGTGGCACCAGGATTATTAATCCCAACATGCATCATCTTACATTTATCAACATTGAATCTCATCTGCCATTTCTGTGCCCATTGTGATAAGATCTCTATCTAGGTCTGCTTGCGCACTTGCACACATTGGATTAAGTGTTCCAAAGCTTGCCATAATTTAGTGTCATCAGCAAACACAGAGGACCTTGCTCTCAATGCCCCTTTCTAAGTATTATAACAGATATAACCAGAAGTGGCCCCAGTACAAACCTGAGGAACTCCGCTTAGAACTTTAGGCCACATAGATGTAGCTCCATTAACCACCACTCTCTTATGTGCGGTCCAATAACTAGTTCTCTATCCATGAACAAATGTTTTGTCAAGGCAACAGTCCTCAGGTTTATACTTAGTCGCTATGTGGCACAGTATCAAAGCTTACAAATTTTTTTTCAAATCCAAATATACCAATCCACTGCTCCTGCATCTCCGGAATCTAACTTCTTACTCACTTCTTCATAAAAACCAATTAAATTTGTCTGACATGATCTATTTCTCATAAATCCATGCTGACTACTACTAATAAGATGATCTCTGGAGACAAAGTCAAGGATATGATCCCTTAACAAAGTTTCCATCACCTTCCCTACCACTGATGTTAGGCTTACAGGTCTATAGTTACCAGGCTGTGAACGACTACCTTTTTTGAATATTGGTATTACATTGGCTTTTTTCCAAGGTAGTGCATTCTGACTTATCTTGTGGGTGCAGACACCTCAAAGATTCCTTAATCTGGAATTTAGAACTCAGGGAGCAAAAAACAAGGTGGAGGGTCGCACTCCAAGGTAAATTGAAACTTTATTTGTGACCTTACATACACTCACAACGTTTCGGGGGTTCAAGGTGCCCCCTTCTACACCTGAAGAAGGGGGCACATTGAACCACCCAAAATGTTG